>WURS02107453.1:0-23241 GCA_011762765.2 Rhinocypha anisoptera | reverse complement strand
AGAAACTTAAGGTTTTGCATCAGTCAGCCAAGTTAGATAGGAACGCAACTTGGCCAGCCACGGCTAGCTCAGCCAACTTAGTGGAAACCAAGCCTAAGTTTGAGGGTTTACTGTAATCGAACTTTGTCTACTTTTCCATATGCTTCACTTTTCCATGTAAATTCTAAGAATAAAACACTAGCTCACTAGCTCTAAAATCCCTCTCTCTCTCTCTCTCTCCCCTCTCTTTTCTCCCTCCCTGGTGTTTGTTCGAATTGTTTAACTACTTTAGGACTTTGTCAATTTGTCAATCGAACTTTTTTTGTGTAAACATCGTAACTAGTTTAAGAAGGTGTGTTTTACTATACAAACTTTAATAAATAGATCCCGCCTTTTTCTAGATGGTTGAGAATTCTATTTTGCTCGCTCATACTTTCATTTTGACCTCTCATGCTCTCATTTGACACCGACAGCTCGGAGTCTGCTGTCTTCGTCAGCATTCAAACTTACCTTCACCTTTCTTGACCTCTGATTCTTCATCTCAGCAACACAGTCGTACTTTATTCTCTCGCAATGTCTAACAGAATCATCCTTTCGGCACCAGTAAGATTAAAACTAACAATATAATTTTTTAACACAGTTTTTATTTTTTTAATTTAAAGCGAAAGCGTAAATGGGACTTTCGACCCACCTGCCCATACTGTCGCCACAGGAAGGAAGACAACACCGACCACTGGCTATCGAAATGCACAGAATACAAAAAATTGCCTCTCCTTATGAGATGGGTAACGGCGCAAAATTTGAACGCATGCTTGCGTTGTTTGGGGCACAAGCAAAACGCCAAATGTCTTATTGTTTGTTCGGCAGAAGACTGCAATGACGCACACCATGTGCTTTTGCATCCGTCGCAATAGCTAAATTCAATAAATAATTAATTTTCATGATTCATTAATGATTATTGATGTTTGTGCAGTTAAATAGTACTGCCTCGTGCGCCGAACAGAGCGGAGGTTGCAGTTGAAGTGTGGAGTTGTCATGTGCGCAGCGCATTTTTGGTAAACATTGTTGATACTTTTCTTGCTTGAATTAAGCTTGTAACCAGTGTTGAGTTAACAACGGATTAGCCCCTTCTGTTGCAGTGCAAAGTGTTCACGTGATTGTTGGAAAGTTTGCACTGCCAAAGTGGTGTCTATTTCGATCAATTCGCTGTTAACTCATGACTGCTTGTAATCATTTCTCTTTGCCAATTTGTTGGCATAATGAGTCTACTTAGAAAAGTTCTTTACTGTAGCAATTGTTTTTCACTTCTTCTTGAATGTAGAAAGTGTAATTACAAACTTATACGTTTTGCCATTCTGCTCTCTCTCTCTCTCTCTCTCTCTCGTTCGAGTCGATATAGCGCTAGCCACCGGTTCCGTCGAGTAAACAACTTTCTTTGTTTCTTTCTCTCGGTTGATATCTAAATTCACTTGTTTTTTCTTAATGTGTTGATTGACCTCTTGTTATTGATTAATTAAGTGCTGGTAACTACGATGTTCTCAGCAGTTTTGTTCCATTACCATCGGTGCCTTTGTCGCTGAGCTACTTTCCAATTGCAACAAACCTACTGAACTGAAGCAGACTATCGTTCTAGTCTCTCTTCTAATTGACAAACTCCAAATTATCGAACACAAATTTCTAGAAAATGAAAATTTGATTTCCAATCTAAACAGTACCAACCAAGCAGAACTACATCTTCGTGACACCAACATTGATCACCTCAAATCCAAGGTTGATCATTTGACCACTGAGCTACACGTTAAAGATGAACTCATTAAATCCAGAATCATCTTTTGGTCACCCAATCCTCACCGCTCACTGCGTAGTATAGTTATTCTCGAGCAGCATCAATCGTCCCGCCTATGCTTTCCACTCCTACCAAGATCTACCAAGTGATTCTCAAACCCAAGCAAATTCCTGGTGAACCTGAAATTAATTCAAAAGACGTTCTTTCACTCGAAGCAACTCCGCAAGATGAAAGTCACCCTTGTTGACATCCAAACGGGCCCTAAGGCTGTCTCTGTTTTGGTTGAGACACAACAGGTTCTACTCTTCATATTACACATTAACGCCAATGACGAAATCAGTCTCATTGTTGCTGCATCCGAACTGCATAAGCGTAATCCTACTATCAAACTTGATAATATCGATCCTGACATTAAGCCTGAGAGTCTAATAAGTCAACTAATAGAGGACAACTAAGACAAATACAAGCCCGAATCAAGTGAGATCTGTTTGCTGGCTACCAAACGCCCACATCCTCGCCGCGTCACTAACGAGCCAAGACCTTACACAGCGTTTTTGGTAGTTTCACCCACACTGTTCAACAGAATAGCCAACCAGCGTCTGATAGTAAGTCACTCTGCCACTAGCAGTCGAAACCCTACATGTGAACCACTGTTCGCACTGTCTTGCCTATGAACACTCTACCACCAAGTATCCGCGCAACAAGCGAGGTAGCAACCAATCCTTCAAGAGGTGCTTCAAGTGTTGTGCCTCGTTCACCTTATTCGACGACTTCAAAGCTCACCGCGGCACTTGCAATACTGAGTTATGCTTCCATTGTTCAAGCGTACCAACTGCTTCTACTAACCGACGATTGTCCCTTGTCTAATCAATGTCTCATCTATCGGGATAAACTCAACTCAATCCAAACATCACCAACTACGATTGTATTAATTGAAATTTTAATCATGCGCGCTAACCAAATTCCAACCGGGACTTTACACCAACAACAGTCACAAAATCGTTTCTCATCCACACCCAGCCAAGCGAATCCTACCTCGAGCACACCATTACCACTAGTCACTGCTCAAACATCTAACTCCTTAATCAGTCCTGCTTTATTAAACGCTTCACGCGGTTAAAACATTACATATATATATTACATCCTATTTAACATAAATGTTTCATAATCATAATTGCAAATATGCATTTTTATTTTAAAATGTACTTGTTTTTATTCAATAATCTGTAAATAATTCATTTTCTAATATCTTTTTCCCTCTTTCCATCTCCTTCTTTTCTCCTAGTGCTTGTTCGAATTGTTTAATTACTTTGGTACTATGCCATTTTGAACTTTTTAAACATGGTAATCAGTTTAAAAAGGTGTGTTTTACTATATTTTACTCATTTTTAATAGATCACATCTTTTTTCTAGATTTTCTTACTTTCTTTCTCACTCTGACAGAATGCTGTCATTGCCCGGTGACCAGACTCAGTGAACGAGAAACACTGATTTCTTTGTTAACTCAACTTTGCACTTCTACCAAGACATCGTGGTTAGCAGTAGAGTAAGATTAAAACTAACAATTTAATTTTTTAACATTTTTTGTAATTAAAGGAAAGCAAGAATATGCATTTCGACTCATTTGCCCATTTTGTCGATCTAAGAAGTTTGATGATACTATTCACTGGTTGAGTAAGTGTACGGAAGTTTGGAAAGTTAGATGTGCTTCAACAATAGCCATCCATGGATTATTGCCCACAACCTAGGAACTTGCCTACGTTCTCTTAATCACCGTCAAAATGAACGATGTCTGTTGTTTTGTGCAAAGGATGGTTGCAATGTATCCCACCAGGAACTTCTCCATCCTTAACCAATTTTTCTTACTTTAAATAAATAAAATGTGATTATAATGATGTTATTTTTATGTTGTTTAGCTCATGAGTCATGACTCATCAATGATTATTCTATATCCTAAGTATATTGTTTAAACGTAAATGGGTATAAAGCATTAAGGCTGCCTGAAATAATACAGTAATAAAACTTTTAATAAGAAAAAATTTTCAATAGATAAATAAAAGGATTAGGTAATGAAAATTTCAACCATTTGACTCAGCGTTGCGCAGAGAAAGAAACTAAGAGAGAGAGGGAGAGAGAAAGAGAGAGAGAGAAATTGTTTTTTGGGTTATATTATGTGGGAGAGAGAGATTGGATTAGCTTAATGTGGACAAATGTTAGGATTGTGGTTCGCGAGCAAAAAAGTTTGCTTTGAGACAACAATGAATTTTTGAGTTCAGCTAAGAGTAGGTTTCCACTAGTTAACTCGAGGTCTAGTTGACTTGTGGAAACTCTACGGTAATTTAGTTAAATTGAAAAAACAATTGTTGTGCCAATTAAGTGTCGTTCCTACTGCTTAACTCGACAAATCACAACACTGTAACTTTTAATCTCAACAATCAACTCTTGAGTTGACTCCAGTTGACTTTACTGAAGTTTACATTGTTGCAATTAAGTAATTATTAAGTTCCTACTTGACTTAGTCAAGAATTCAAATCATAACACATAAAGTTAGATTTGGATTGCTTAAGAATTCGAATGGCAAAAATTAGAATCGAAACGAATCTAATTTTTGCTGTTCTAAAGTTTAGCAAGCAGCCAATTTTAAATTTTTAAAATAGCAATTTTTTAAGTGTCGAGAGAAAATCAATGTTTAAATAGGGCTCTCAACTTAACCCAAACGCCGAAAAAACTGCACTTATCTACGAAAGCAACTTCATAATTGGTTCTAAAGTGTCGTTTTTCTTTCAATTCGATTTTCATTTGGGTTAAGCTGAGAGCCCTAGTTTAAAAGAGGATTAGTGCTAAACACTATCGATGGATTTTTGTGAAAAACTACAGACACCTAACTGTTCAGTATTCAAATTCGGACTATTTTTTAAACAACTTAACAACGTAATTGTGTTTTTAATATTACAACAATTCAGTTGAGCAGTGTTAGAACGTTACTCAACTCTTTGTTGCCAGTTGAGTTAACCAGTGGAAACCATCCCTAAGTTTTAAAAGATAATGTGTTTTAAACTTATTATTTAGTTATTGTTGCGATAGTCAACAATAAGCATGATTGAATATAAAGCAAGCGTGGAACTCCTTCTAGTCGTGGTATTTACAGCGATATTTCAGTGCATTCTCTATGAAGTTTGGTGTTGGTATAACTCTTCGATGAGTCAGAGAGTTATCTCAAGAGAAACTCAACATCGATGTCTTCTCTGCTCGATCTACAGGCTCGCATGAAAAAATTCAAACTATAACACTGGCTTTAAGATCACCATTCCAACTTTTACTGATGAAAACTACTACATTTGGAATCGTAAGTTGACTCGGGCTTTGCAACTTTGGATTGGAATCGGTGATCGATAGGAAACGATTAAACAAAGAAGCCAAGGAGGAGTTTGCTCGTAGTTTAATGCTCGAGTCACTGCACTGGTTAGTTCTCGATGATTAACCCGCCTACGTTGGATTCTCGAACATTGCGGACGAGTTTGACAAGGATGACAGCGTTAAGCAAGCCGACTACATGAGCGCGATTACTGATCTCAAGTTGAAAAATGTGTCATACTACCAGGAACACTTCGATCAACAAACTAGCATCGGTTGGTGGAACTGGACAAACAGTGAGCTCAACTGTTCATGGCTTCCCTCAGTCAGTGTGACAGGCTCAAGACCTCACTGTTGGGAAGTCACTTTCTGGTCTTGATCAACTGGTTGACTCTGCAGTTACAAGTCACTACTATGGAAATGTAGAAATATACTATTAAAATAATAAAATTAATTAATTATTAAAGCATATTTCTGAGTGAATTTTAAAAGACATTTAATGTCGCTGATTTTACATGTTTAAACTGCATAAAATGAATTTTTAACTGCACAAAATGAATTTTAAATTTCATAAAATGAATTTTAAACTTCATAAAATGAGTTTTAAACTAAATGAAATGAATTTTAAACTACATGGAATGTAGTTTAGCAGACCTTATGTTTGCCGAGATAAATGCGTGAGAAACTACATAAAATGTCGTTGAAAATACATTCTGGGAAGTTCTGAGCTCTTTGCCAAATCATGTCTTTTAAACGACATAGAATGTCGTTTGCGCTACTTTAAAAGATCTTGAAAAAAAACGTAGTTTAGGTATGACTTTAAGCCCCAAAATGTGTTCTACGCAACATTTTTTTTCTCTCAGTGGATCCCGATAAGAAAAACGTCGCTCGCAAATGTGTACAAATGATGCCGGTGTTCACAGGAAAGCCGACCGACATAGGACTCGAGATATTACAAGAGATATACATACTGAGAGAAAAAAATGTCGCGTAGAACACTTGCAAGTAAGCTAGACCAAGAGTAGGAGATGGCTAAGTTAGCCCTGCTCGAGTCGCGTCTAACTAAAAGCGCAAGCGAATTGAAAAACCTTGTAATTATATTTGAAAGTTTATATACCATTCAAATATATTTGAAAATATGGTTTATTTTTATATGAATATTTTTATAACATTCAAATATACTTGAATAAATATTTCAAATGCATTTGAAATATTTATTCAATGTTCAAATAGATTTGAAAAGTACTTCAGATATATCTTCAAATTTTAATTATTTTGCAATTAATTTTCTCGTTTGACATTTGATAATCTGGTTTGTAAATTATTGATTTGGAAAATTAAATGCCGTTAGGCGATAAACTTTTACAAAATTTACATGGCGTATTATAAAATATGAGTTTAAAAAATTCTAACTCAAACCAACCTAATGACAATCATTAACTAGGGATGACACTGACAATAGTTGCGATTACATTTAAGCTAAGCAAATGAACAAGACTTAAGTTTGTCGCCTTCAGATTTGAGTAGTCTCTCTCTCTCTCTCTCTCTCTCTCTCTTTCCACTTTTTTACAATCAATGTCACTTAGAAAAGTGTTTTTACCATTGAAATACATATAACAGAAACATATGATAGCACTTAAAAACTTTCAAACTCTTCAATATATTATAAGATACGATATTATATATTTGGCTAAATATCAATTAAAATTAAATATCGATTTTAAAAATTTATATACTGAAGAATTATATTGTATCCAACGATACAATATTCTGACAAAATTGGTTATATCTGTAATGTAACCATATCTTCGTGATTTTATATATTTATTTTGATTATTATTTTTTGTTTAAATTAAATTTAATCAAGCTTCTTGTTTTCGAAATAGACTCGATTGAGTGTTTACGTAACAACAGTCATTCTTTGTCACTACGCAGATTTATCAATCCTCCGATAAGCAGCCGGCTTTAACCAGCAACCAAACGCCCACCTCTTCGCCGCGTCACCAACTAGCCAAGACCCTAAACGGCGTTTTAGGTAGTCTCCCCTGCACTCTTTAACAGCATTGCCAACCAACATCTAATAATGAGTCACTTTGCTACTACAGCATTCAAAATTCTTCATGTTAACCACTGCTCACATTGCTTAGCCCATGACCTGTGATCATTAACCACTCCACTGCCAGATGTTTGAGCCATGAGCTTGGTAGCAGACTAGCAGTCAACACTTCTTCAAAAGGTGCTTCAAGTGTACCACATTCACCTCAGTTGACGACTTCAAAGCTCGCTGCAGCTCAGGAGCTGCTAGCGCAGTGGTCTGCGTAGTGGCACTAGACCTGAGAAGCGTGGGCTCGATTCATGATAGGGTCATGGTTATTTTCATTTCCCATTATGGTCAGCTAGCGCGACCCTTCACCCAAGGGTTAATATTGGAAAGAATCAAGCCTGCTTGGCCACATAAAGTGAGTGGAATCTAGATCGGAGGATCGATAAACTCTCCTGAGACCTGACGGTAAAGGTTCTCAATATCGGAGTGACGCAGAAGGCGGTAGAAGCCGGCTTTGGTCACATCCGAATCTCAGTAGGCGTGGCCAGGATGGCTTGAACGGCTCTGAGACTGCTGGTTGGTCTTCGCCTAGGACCGTAGAATCCAGGCACGATACAATCGAGAAGCACTGCTTCAACATTGCGCCTTATGTCTCGTGTGCAAGCACGATGACTCGTGGCAACTATAATAATAATAATAATAATCGTATTAAGGATTTTAAATCTACAAAATGGCAGGAAACTTATTTCTATTTGTCTTCCATAACGAGAAAACTCACTGTGACAGTGCCAACACTCTAAAAATAGTATAAATAGTGTCACTCTCATAAATGGGTTTGTCCCATATTAAAAGAGTGTTTACTTTGCTTATCAATTTTTGTAATATAAAGGAAAATGCAACTCAAGAATCAAGGTCAACGGGAGGCCTTTGCGGAGAAGTGCATTCGTGAGGCGAGACAGATTGACACTGCCATCAACAAACTACCCACACGCAAGCCAGAGGTGTGGCCAGACACACCCAGTCCTTTTGAAGTGATTCCCATGTTAATGGAATTCTTGAAGCTCAAAGATCTCACCATGCTCTACCTTGAAATTTCCGTAAGTTGACATATTCTTGGGTTGGATTTTTTCTTCAAACAAACACACTATGTCACTTGCAAAATTCGCTCCATTTGTTCTCATAGTGATAATATGATAGAATAAACCCTAAGGAACAATAATTGACTATCGAAAAGTCGCTGTCGTTTCTACTTTTAGAGATATGGAGCATTATCTGATAAACAAGTAGTGTCAAATAACCACTTAATTTGATGCTAATCTGATAAGATAAGTTTGTAAACACCGATTTTTATATCAAATTGTAGGGTTTGAAAATACCTTTTAAATGTGGATTTATATGTATCAATCAATTGGATAACTAAGTGACGAGAAATCAGGCAAAAACTAGTTTATCTGATAATGCTTCATATCTCTAAAAGTAAAGATAACAGCGACTTTTTGATTGTCAATTATTGTTTCTTAGTTTCTATTCTATCATGTCGGCCGAGGTATCAAGTTGATACTATCAACTGTCGCTAACCTTGCTCAGTTTTCGAACTTGGGTAACCGACCCTGCACAATGCAGACACTATTCTGCAGCAGGAGTTTCCATAGAGTTTGCCACCATTTGGGGGCTCTCTTGCAAACCTAAGGCTTAGTGAAGAAGAAGAAGAAGAAGAGTTTCTATTCTATCATATTATGAGAACAAATGGGGAGCGAATTTTTCAAAAATGACATAGTGTTAAATTGTAACCTAATTCTTCTGATTTGAAGGGTTTGATGAAGCACTATCCAGACATCAAGGTGGATCACATTGCGGCACTGCTTGGTCTACGAGAAGACATCAAAACTGGCGTGAGAAAGGTTAGTTTGCTTTGGTGTCTGGCGAACAGTGTGAAGTCTAACTCTTTGATCCATGTTGGATCTTTGTTGCACTTTGTAGCGGGTAGAGGAGTCGATGCCCGACGAAGAGCCACAGTCACGAAACGTGCGAACCATTTTCTCCGAAATTGTACTAAATTGAATGTTTTATGTGATATATTTTTTTCTTGTGATACTCCATCTTTTACATTATATTTCACTGCATATTCTGGTTTAGATAATTAAAACATTTTGCAATATTTAAAGAGCTCGAGTTCAAACTATTCTATCAAGGTATAAATTATGTTAATATTTCAATTTATATGTTAAAAAAATTGTTGATACCTATAAAAATAGATACAGTATTGCCTCAAGTTTGACTTGTTTCACTTTTCACACCAAGCCATTGTAAGCAGTGTAGCTTTCACAATGCATAAATTGAACACTGTTTACTTCCCTCTTTGCTTCACTTTTCTATGTAAATTCGAAGAGTAAAACTTGAGGCAACACTGTAATAGCCTAAAAATAATTATTTGTCCAATTGATTTTTTTTCAATTTCTGAATAAACAAATTCAATACAATCTGGGGTTTGCATACATTTTAAAGTCATGTGTACAATTTTGCTATAGTTGTCAAGGGTGGATTAAGTTTGTTTTGTCCACATTTTTGATGTGTCGCATTTTCTTTCTTTTCAGTGTTTAAAGTACGCAATAAATGTGTATACACATGTAAAGGTATAGAAAATTGTTAACTTATTACTTTTGTTGCACGTGGTACACTTATCAGACCTGTTTATGAATTTTTAAAGTGACTCGGGCCTCTCCAATTGTGCCATATCTACAAGCGCGTTTCTCAGTAAAAAGTTTTAACCTATTTTTCTAAATAACTCATAAAGTATAAATGTTAATTATTACGATGTTAGTAATTATCTATCTATCTATAAGAAAGAAAAGCTAAGCTTTTGTTAAGTCACATGTTGTTCATATTTTATAGCCAAGATAACTTGTATTATGTGGCAAGTATCAAATTAATTTAAGAAAATATTTTCTTGGTCATTAATGGCAGCAACACTTTGTACATTCTTACTAAAAGATAGGGCAAAGTTTCTGAAGGTCAGTTCTGTAAAGGGATTAGAAGAGTGTCAACATAAATCAGCAAAATGGTGGCGATAGCAACTTGTATCGAATGCGTACACTTCATAAGAACACAACATAGTCTTTAGCCTTGTTTCTCGGTATGGGATAAGTGCTTATCGCTTATTCCCAAGAATCAGGAGTTATGTTTTATTGTTGGTAACTGTATTTAAATCGCTTGAAATTTCTCTCTCTGTTCTCTTTTTATGTATGGTTTGAGATTTCTGGTTTGTTTTCTTTACTTTGGTTTCTTTTTCAACGATTTGTTTTTTCAATTCAAATTTTGATCAGGTATGTCAAGAATTTCATCTCATTAGTTAGATATTAAATCATTTCTGGCATAACAATAGAGACGTCAGCAAAGCGTATTGTCTTAAATTTCTAAACTTCACCTTTCTAGACTCTTTTACAAGAAATAGAACATCATGGTTCAAAATAGTAAAGAACCTGATAAACTGAACAACCCGATCGAAAATCATGTTTCACAAATGTTCCGAAATATTATTCCAACATTCAAAACTGTTCATCATGACGAGGGAAATTCTGAATGTAAAACCGAAACTGGCGAACATCGCATTGAGGATCAAGGAGATCCAAGAAAAGTGATCCCGCCAATAGTACCACATAAGCGACTTAACTCTAATAAGAGAGTTTCCATTGCTACTGCTGTTCCCGAGATGGTTCCAGAAGAAAAGGGCGAAAGGGAAGAACCTAAATCAGTGCCAGAGAAATCCATGATGGGTAAAACTTGTTTGCGGGCTGACTGGGACAGCTTTGTGACACTACCTGCCACTGACGAGGATCCAACCGAGAAAGATCGCTGGGTGGAACCCGCTATCAGGTTGCTTAAGATCCTAGCTTACATGTTCACTTTTGTAGTACTACTATTTGGCTCGGTGCTCTCCAGAAGCATTGTCCTGTTAATGACCTCGAAGGCTTCGGTGGATAGTTTAGAGAAGGAATTCAACCAAACCAGGAGCGAAACTGAGTCGAGCTCAAGTCGGATATCATGGTTATGGTGTCTCTACTTTGCCACCATCACACCATATTTTTTTGCTTTTTTAACTAGCGCTCGAGTTTGCTTATTCAAGACTTACAAGAAGTCTAGCTGGTCTACCTTTTTGGTTGTGTTTGTCGGAGAGAGTGCTCATTGTGTTGGCTTGTGTATGCTACTTTTTATGGTGCTACCTGAATGGAACTCGTGGAATGCGGTGCTGATGATGAATTGTGTGGGCTTGGTGCCTAGTCTTCTTCCTCTCCTAGTCCATTCTAGTGGTAGTTGGCTTGGCACAAGCAAATGGAAACGAGAAGTGGCAAAACATGTTCCATTTATCTCTATTATTCTTGTTCAGTTGGTATCGATTGTTGCTTGGTCTACCTGGAAACCGAAAAATTTTTCCTGTCTCATTCTTATTGCACTTATTTTAGGTAAAACTATAGTAGGGTATTCTAAACGCAGATTTGATTAGAATTAATATATTTGAAATAATTTGTAGTATCATTTAAGTGGTGGGAAAATTTTGTCACTCCCAATTCTATGATTCGAGGATTCCATTGGTTGGAAACTGCTCAAAATGATCTCAATGGGAGTCGGTACTTCGTTCAACTCTTCATTGCACCTTGGAAGGTGTTATTAGTTTTTGTTTTAATGCTTCTCGGTGAGCATCTTGCCAACGCTGGAGAGAAGACCCAGGTGGTGCAACTTATGTTTGGAAAATTTTCCTGGAAATCTGAGGCACTGTGGTTTCTATTAGCACACATTGTACTCAACCATGCCATTTATGTTTGTGCCAAGTTTGTCTGCAAAGTAGGCATGCAAAGTAAGTGCTTTATTTTACGCATTAAATTCTCACTTAATATTTGTTTTGGAGTAGAATTTAGTTTTTCGATGTCACTCTATCTAGCAGTTCCAACCACTTTACTGATGTGGTGGCTCGAAATTGGCAAGAGTATCTTGAGTAAAGAGTATTACTGGAAAATCGAAAATGATTTTTTCGGTGAACCGTGGTTGTGTGTGATGACAGTGTTGAGCCTGATAGCTCCACTGGCTACTGCGTGGCATGTCTGGACTAGTGATGGCCATCACTTGGCTTCTACCCAACAACTTTTTGTGAGTCCTATGTATGAGGGCACTTTTATAGATATATCTTTGCTGTTCAACCGACGACGTGTCAAGTTGGACACCAATTTAAGTATTATTTAGTTGTTTCTCTCATTACATTGTTTTAAGGCATTATTTTTTTAATAGATAATGGAGACGAGAAAGAAGAAGTTGAAAATAAAATCACGAATGATCTTGAAGCAAACACTAATATGAATTATAGTTATCTTGATGAGGTATCTCTAAGTGCAAATTCTATTGCCGGAACGAACCAATATTTCGAACCAAGACAAACTTCTAATGCATGGACATCAAACTGGGAACAGGTTTGTGATCGACTTGGTCTTGAGGAGGATTCAATCGATGCCAAGCCAGAACAACTGCAAAGTAACATAATTCGAGTGTTTGTGTGCGTCACAATGTGGCACGAAGATCGCAATGAGATGCTTCATTTGCTCAAAACAGTGATGCGACTTGACTATGAGCAAGGAATACGACGTATTGCTCGCGAACACTTTGGTGACAACTTGAAGAAAAACATTTTTGACATGGAAAGTTAGTGCTTGAATCTGTTTTTATTCCATTTGCATAGCTAAACTTAAATTTGTATAGTTGCCATTTTCATTGACGATGCATTCGAATCGAAGGAAACTCCTCGTGGTGAAATGCGAGTGATCAATCGCTTTGTAGAGCAGTTAATTGACACGATCAACGAGGCTGCCAACCAGGTGGTCGGCAAGAAAATCAAGGTTTCGACACCTTCGGTGATTCCTACGCCCTACGGTGGTAGACTTATCTGGCGTTTGCCCATGGGTAGTCGTCTTGTGGCACATCTTAAAGACAAACACTTGATTCGCCATCGGAAACGATGGAGTCAGTGCATGTATATGTACTATCTGCTAGGTCATCGACTTGCTTCTCGCAAAGATATTGACAAGACACGTCGAAAACTGATCATGAATAATACTTTCATTCTCACACTCGATGGGGATATTAAATTTCACCCAGAAGCACTTGACTTGGCTCTTGATCTGATGCGAAAGAATCCACTATTGGGGGCTGCGTGTGGACGTATTCACCCGATTGGTTCGGGTCCGATTCAATGGTATCAAAAATTTGAGTATGCAATTGGGCACTGGATGCAGAAAGCCACAGAGCATGTCTTTGGCTGTGTCCTGTGCAGTCCTGGTTGCTTCTCTCTATTACGCGCCCGTGCTCTGATGGACAAGTCAGTTATGCATCGTTACATAAGTCAATCTACGGAAGCGATGCATCATGTGCAGTACGACCAAGGCGAGGATCGGTGGCTTTGCACACTGCTCTTGCAACGTGGCTGGAAAATCGAGTACTGTGCCGCATCCGACTCCTACACCCACGTCCCAGAAGGCTTTGCTGAGATCTTCGGACAGCGCCTTCGATGGATCACTTCTACTTGGGCCAACCTATTCGACTTGTTACGCAACTACCGATGTGTGGTGCGGGACAATCACAACATTTCGCGGCTCTACATTTTCTATCAATTTGCACTATTACTCGGTACCATTATTTCACCCGGTGCCATCTTTATTGTGATTGACAAAGCTATGGAAACAACTTTGGGCACAAACGCATTAGTCTCGCTACTGCTCAACCTCGTGCTTATTTTCAGCTTTTCCCTGGTGTGCTACTTTGCACTTGACAACCACGTCAAGATCAGATTAGCATTTGTTTTCTCTGCCATCTATGCTCTACTCATGTTATTTGTTTTGGTCAGTATTGGTAAGTGTATTTGGTGCATTCAATCAACTTAGTTATTAAGTTTTCATACTTTTAGTTTTACAACCTTTCTCGATCTATTCGTTGTACTTTTACTTGATGATTGGCAACTTTATTTTAGCCGCTATTTTACATCCTCAAGAGTTAGGCTGTTTGCTTTGTCTGCCAGTTTACATGCTCTTTATTCCAAGCATGTACTTGTTGTTGCCCATTTACACTGTGACCAACATGCATGTTTTGACTTGGGGTACTCGAGAGATTACACCCGGTTCTACTCACACTGGTGATCTACAAGATGCCAAAACAAGTCTACAGGATTGGTTCAACTGGGCCAAAAAGGGCACTAATCGTGGTTTGATTACTTGTTCGTGTTTCACCACCAGAGCTGAAGACACGTCTCTAATTGTTGAAATTAGCTCGCAAGTAAAACACATGCAACACCTGATGAACAACTATATTACACAAGCTATGAGGTAGGAATCGAACTGATTGAATTTAGAAACTGCTTGCTTATTTTAGATTTTTAGAAGGAATTCTATTTTGCAAAGTGAAACCACAGGTGACAAAGAAATTCAAATTGACTCATCTCAAGATTGTCAGGTTGATGTGAAAGAGGATAAACCAGAGAGTGGGACCAGCTTGACTCTCGAGGATGAATCCGGCAGACCTCGGTGGGTGACCAACCATTCTTCGCTATGCCAACTACCAGTCAAATCTTTACACTCACGCGAAGAGCGTTTTTGGTTGGACTTGATTAGTAAATACCTTTATCCACTCAAAGAAGATGCGCCGAAGAAAGAGCAACTTGAACGAGAACTAAAGGAGCTGCGTAACAAAGCTGTTTTTGCTTTTGGTTTCATCAATGTTATTTTTGTGTTGGTTGCATTCTTGTCCAACGCGTTTTTTGGAATTTCGGATTCATCTAACAATTCCACTTCTGTAAAACCGGATAAGGAATTCAACGTGGATCCATCTTCCACCAGTAGCACTTTTATAAACTCAAATTATGGAGATTTTGTTGGCATCTTTTTAATAGGCTTTTTTGGTGTAATTTTGGTTCTACAAGTGTTTGGTACGTAAAGTGTCATATCAGGAATTTCCGATAAGTTTAGAAAGACTTGGTGTTTATTTATTTATTTAAACTAAACCAGCAGATGACATTGTCTACTTTTCAAGCTGTTTATCTTTATTTACACAGACTTAATTCTATATGTTGCTCATGCCAAAGTTAATTTCTCGGGAAATGAATGTTAAACTTAAGAATGCTTGAAAATTAGTCTATGTCATCAGCAGTGTCATCTACAACTCCGGATATCGAATATTTATAAAATTGAAAAAGCTGCTTAATTTAAAGTGTTGATGCTATTTGTTTTGTTGGAAAAAGGTATGCTCATGCATCGACTGAGCACTATGACACACCTTCTGGCTACTACTACTATTTTGCCAAACAAGCATCTAAACTTTGACGCATCGCAATTTGTACGCAGTGTGTTACGCAAGAGTCAACGAGCTAAAAGCAGTAAGAAGAGCTCACTCGAATCGCCGACTCACTCGGTGGATTACGCCTACTCAAACGCTATCTTTCAGCGCGAAATGCAAGCCATGGAACGCACCGGTAAGTCGGCTTGGCCAGTGGTACCGATGCCAATGAGTGATGCGTTCGATTCGAGAGTAACCAATATTGTTGTTAAATTTAAGAAAAACGCCATCTGTTGGATTATATAGGGATCGCAGGTGCTTTTTAGCAAGATTATAGAGCAACTACTCAAATAGATGTTTTTGAAATCCTATTTCGAAAATAATTATTATAATTACTTGTTCTAAGCTGATTTAGTTAAGTTTTTTGTCTTATAATTTAAGTTAAGTTAATTCCTTGATTCATCAGTTTTCTATATTTTTCTTCATCAAACTAGAAAGTAACAAAAATTTTAGTACAAAAATACTTTCGTTTGACAGTTACACACTGAGAAAAATCAAATTCACTATACTGGATTTTAGAATCTAAATTCTAGTACATTTTTAAGTTACAAAAAAATCGAACTACATTTTACTTGAGAAAAATCTAAGGCGAACAGATGATTTGATTTTAATTTATAAAACTGGGGTGATAACAATTGTTTTGGAAAACTTGTTTTGGTAATACTCTTCTAAATTCGAACACTAATCACCAAAACAGATCCAACCAAACTACGTCGCATGTCAAAAGTGTTGGGCGGGGCGGACACTCTGCAAGCGGTCAACTTGGCCAAAAGATGGTCGGTGAGCAAGCAACTCGATCTTCGCCGATCCACCGTGGCCAACGAAACCTTCCGAGCACATCGACGACACACTCATTTTGAAATATCACGCGATGATTCTAACCTATAATTCTATTTTGAAAGTCAAATTGACCCGGTCAATGCTATACCCTGATTTGTACATATTAAAAATTATTATAACATTACAATACACAAATTCTTGTAATTAATAAAAATTATTATAAATAAATAATTTGCATAGTTCAAATATTATGCTGATTGCTTTACTGTAAAGTTTACAGTGTACTACTTTCAACTAAACAAGCATTTGAAAATTTTCATATGCCCTGTGCAATCAAAACTTAAAATAAAATAGAGATTGCAGAAAAAGCCAACCCTAAAAGAAAGTTTTTAGAATAACATTACTTTAAAAAATGTGCTTTTTAGCAAGAAACTTTCCAGTAACTCTCTTATGTAAATACACAGAGTTGGCTTTTCCTGCGATTCTTATAAGAATACTAATAAGGATACTTATAAGTATACTAAAAAGTGTGCACACCCCATGTTAGAATCTTAACTTTAGAGTAATACGTTTTAGGCTTTTCCGCAAAAAACGTTAGCAAAACTTATTTTTAGTTATTTTTTTAAGTTATGACGACAGTCCGGAACTGCCGGCAGAACTCTCGTTCCACATCCACATTGAATCGATTTTTTCTTTATTAATAGCAATTTGGTTATATTGGTTTATCTATTGTAGACCTTTTGTTTCTAGGTTGACGCAAATGCAAATTAAGTAATGAGGAAGTGTTGAGCACAAAATAGATTAGATAAATATTTTTTTGTTTTATTTATTGATTCTTGGTTGACTTTCTATTTGCCAAAAGTGATAAATTTTCTCATTTGTTAACCTGAACTTAAACTTTGAACAACTTAAAAAATGGAGGAAATGGAGAAGCCAATTCACAACTATTTTTTACGATTTCTGGTCACTTTCTACAGGTAAATTACTATATCGTTCAAAAGTAGTAATCTGATAACTTGACCTTGATTGATAGTTTTATGGGAGTGAAACTTCGCACGCTTCGCAAAGACAGTCCACTCAGTTGGTTAAGTCTGATTATATCGATTATATTTCCATTTCTGGGGTTCTTTGGCCTCAACCGCTATGACCCGTACCGCATTCGCAATCGTGGGGTCAACATTGAAGAGTTACGACCCTTGTACCGTCTTTTGCTAAAAGTCAGCTTTCAGACTATCTATCCAGCTTGCTATTGGCTCAGTTGTTTCTATCTTTACTTCTACGGAGTGCGTATCATTGAAGCACTTAATTCGAATCTTTTCACATCCATTCGCCAACACTCCAAGCTACGATCCATGTTCTCTTTCTGGTCGATTGTGCTTGTCATCAACATCTCCTATGTCATTTTCAACATACACTACTTTCTACAGATGCACCATGTGCCTAGCTGGCAAGAGGTGTTAGGTCAATTTGGAGTTTACATGTTCAACTCGCACTATCTGTTTCTCTTGATCATTGTCTACTACTTTCAGAATTCTACTTATCAGCTACTCAAACAAATCAATGTAAAACTTGGAGAAACAAGCCAGTTGTCAATGGTGAAACTCTTCAAACACAATCTCGAAGCACTGGAACAGATCAAAAGGTTGGCAATGTGGTACCGCAAGACTAACTTTCTTCTCTCTTTTCTCATTCTCAACTTTATGGTCATTATGACCTTTGACTTTATCATGGCTTTCTCCACCGTTTACACACTGGGAATTCAAGTTTCGGCACATTTTATCTTTCACATTCTTTCAATCAGTTTCTACATGGTTGGCCTTGCGGTTTCTACTTTTAGCGTTCGTGGTGAGATTAATCAAATTGTTAAGCAAATGCAACGCAAGACAAACCCGGACATCTGCTATTTGAGCGGTGTGCGTGGCATCTACCGAGTGGCCGAGTTCAAGATCTACAGGCGTTACTTTCGACTTGACATATTCCAGATATGCCGCGTTGATCTCGGATTCTTGCTACAACAAGCTCTTTTCATTATGGCTTATGTTATTCTCATTTGTCAGACTAATGTTTAGAATTTACATAATTTTAAGCCTTTTAAGCAATAATTTAATTGCATCAACATAAAATTTCTCAATAAAAATTTTAAAAATAAATTATTTATTTAAAATTAATTAACTGTATTATAATGAGATTTATATTACTTCAACAATATTCATAAATCATTGTTGAGCTAACTTAACCCTCTCAGTTAACCCGTGGAAACCTACCCTTAAGCGTTTTAACAATACATCTTAACTTACAGGATATTAAAAAGAGTTAATTAAATTGATAATAAACGCACTCCAAAAGTACTGAGATAATCTCAATCAGTAGTAAAGTAATATCAAAATGATCAGTTTAGGTAGAATTGCACTTATTTTGCACGTTTCGCCTGTTGTCAATGCAAAGTGGTATGGAAAAGTAACTGTAAGTTATACCCAAGGTTATCATTGTTGGTCTATTATCTCTGCACGCACACACGCACTGATGGTTTCTGATGCCGGGCTTTCTCACATACTACCAGTTATGTGTGGAATGGTGTGGTTAAGTCGTATATCTCTAGCCATATAAAGCGGACTTTTTGATACAAACAAGCCATTCTTAATAATAATGATTACTCTACTCTCAACTTGGACTGTGGCCTTAGTGGTCATCTTTGGCGTATCTCTAATTTATCTGTAAGTGATGCTAAAATGCAACGCAATGGTGATTAAACCTTTCTCTTCAGATACTTGTCAAAGGTTTACAGTTTTTGGTCGAGTCGTGGAGTGTCTGGTCCTAGGCCTCTGCCTTTGTTAGGAAACTTGATAAATCTGCTAAGAAAATCGCAGTACGAAATACGGATAGAATGGTTTCGTCAATATGGCCGAGTGTATGGTACCTACGAAGGACTTGAGCCAATTCTGGTTGTCTCCGATGCTGAGCTAATCAAGCAAGTGATGATCAAGGATTTTCCCAGTTTTGTCAATCGACGCAAAGAGAAGCTGTATCATGATGTGGTGAGTCGCAACCTCTTTGCCAGCGAGGATGACGACTGGAAGCGAATTCGCACTATCGTGACACCCTCGTTCACTTCGGGCAAGCTTCGCGGCATGCAGCTATTGATGAACCAGTGTGTGGAAAAACTTGACAACTACTTTAGAAAAATAACGACAGATGGCGCCACCAAAGAACTTAATATTCGCGATGTAATGTCTGGTTTTACGATTGATGTAATTGCATCTACTGCTTTTGCCACTGACACCAATTCAAACGATGACCGAAGCAAAACAAATTCGTTTGTAGTGAATGGAGTTGATCTCTTTCGAATTTCAATTCTCAAAGTGATGACTGTCATTCTGCTACCGAAGAAAATTTTAGATTGGTTTGGTGTGCACAGTTTTCTTCCCGCCGGCCCTCAAAACTTTTTCATCAACCTTTGCAAGCGAATTGTGTTGGAACGCAAAAAGAGCGGTGCTAAACACAAAGATCTAGTGCAAATGATGCTCGATGCCTATGTGTATGAGAGTGATCTCAACGATCAGAACTATGACAAGCTGATGGTCAACAATGATGTCACAGGTTTGGTTTAGTGTTTTTTAGTCAAAACTTGTATATCTTAATATTTGGTTTTCATTCACACAGAAACGCAAGTGAATGAAATGAAAAGTGCAAAAGAGAAGAAGACCCTGAGCGAGATCGAGGTGGTGGCACAGTGTTTTCTCTTCTTCGTAGCCGGCTTTGAAACCACCGCCACTACACTGTCCTACTGTCTCTACGAGTTGGCCAAACATCCCGAAGTGCAAGAGAAACTATTCGAAGAGATCACAGAGATTGGGAGCAATTTGGATATTTCCAGCAACAAATATTTGGATCGTGTAATGCACCACATGCCTTACCTCGAGGGTGTGATCAAGGAAACCCTACGCAAGTACCCACCACTGAGCATGCTCGAGCGTCGTGTTGGCACCGAAGAGTACAAACTTGACGGAATTCCTCTACACAAAGATCAGATAATTCTCATATCCACACTGGCTGTTCATAACGACCCGGAATACTATCCCGAACCAGAGCTTTACAAGCCGGAACGTTGGCTGCCGGAGAACAAACACCAACTCGTGCCCTACACTTATCTTCCGTTTGGAGAAGGACCACGAAACTGTGTTGGCATGCGATTTGCCTATCAAGAGATCAAACTAGCACTTGCTCAGATTGTCACCAAGTATCGCTTCTCAGCTTCAGCCAACACGCCAAACAAACTAAGCTTTGTACCCGGAAGTTTTCTTCTGATTATGCGAAACGTTCCAATCAACATTTCACGCAGATAAGCATAAATTTCTCATTTATAGGTATTTAAGTTGTCTTTTTAGAAAATATAACAATTATTATTAAAAAATCATATTTTTATTACGTGCAAACTTACTCAATTTATCTAAAAATTCTAAGCACCATTTTGGTTTAAATCAACTTTACCATTGAGAGTTTCGGTATATTCAAAGTTATTGAGATGAAATGGACAAATAGAGTCATCTTTGTAGTTTAGATCAGGATATTTATCTTTGAGTCGTCGTTGGTAAGTGTCTCGTTCCTTAATGGCTCGCTTCATACGCGCCCGAGCCCTTCGACTGGCCAATTGATTGAACCACAAACTGCGAAAAATAATCGGAGTCCAGGTAAATTTCCAGTAAGTATATTTCTCGCTCCAGGTGCGCAGTGGATAGTTTTCGGGATTGAGTTGAAAGAAGGGTGCCGCGTATCGGAGGTAAGGGTTAAACTTGATCGTGGGAATTACACGATGCAAAGCAAGCAACACACCTTTGCCCATGTTAGCACCGGTGCCATTACAGTTTTCACGCAGCACCGGAACCCACTCTTCATTATACATTAAGCGGCACATCTCCACAATCTCCTCGTCACTGCCTTGGCAGAGATTGAATCGATCTTCGATGCCAATGCAGTGTCCAATCACGCGCCAAAAGTGGTAGATAGCGTGAAAGTCAGCCGGAGTGAAGCGAACAAAGCCCAACTAAACCACACAAACGACTTTAATTTTACTAAACTGATTTAGATAGTGGCTATACTTTAATTACGTAAGTAAAAATGGGATTTTTGGACCCCTCCCTCTTGGTGAGCTGTTAGTAAACATAAACCAATTATACCCCCTCCCCTCGAATCTTACGTAAGAAAATAGTTTTCATTTAACAAGCAATTTTCAATTGCAAAAAAACAAAGTAGCACTAAACATGCAACGTCTTAAGATTTATTTATCGAAAGTGTGTATGTTAAATGACATTTGTTAAACAATTTTTTTTAAGTAATAGATAAACGAAATTTTAATTTACCTCCCACCCCCTTGGTAAGCAGATAGTGATTAAATTTTCAAACTCCCTCCTCCTCCTAAACTGATTACGTAATTAAAGTATGCCTCCAAACACCAAATAGTTACCTGTTTGGGAAAGACGGCCATCAATCCCATAAAGGCGAACTGGGTGCGAGTCATAGAGTACTGACTCACCCAAAGCTTGGTCTTGCCATCAGCCACTCTCCCGCTGCGCATGTTCATCTTATTGCCCACCTGACGATGCATGCCACGCACTACTTTGAGCGAGCGAAATGCGGGACTCTTCGGGTCAAACGGATCATGACAAAGCCATTTGTAGACGTGCAATATTGTTGAGAGGTAACGCGAAAAGAGTTTGGGCACTGTTTCCGAGTTGCCCGTGGCAATCAACGGCGCCAGACCTTCCGGAAAGCAGAGAATCAGTACAAGGCCATAAAGTTGGCTATTGCCAATGCTGTGAAAAAACCGTCAAGAGTAAAACCACTTGTTTATATTGCCAAAAACTCACTTACATTGCCAGATAGTCTTTGGCAAGGTTTTGTGCATGTCGAAATGTTTCCGGTTCATACCATGGTGGCGGCACTTCGGGATTTACATCTGCGGCCACACCCGGCCAAAAGTGGCCATTTTCAAGCTCAGCAAGACGAGCTCTCGTTTTTGCATTTTGGTCATCACTCATTGCGGACTAAGTTGAAACTGTTCACTTGCCTCGATTCAATGTGTATGACATCAATTGGCACGCAACATACCCTTACACAACCTTTATCACTTTGGCTCGATATGAACTCGCAGATCAGTTGACTGTAACAAGTCAGTGTTCACGTTTGTTTTTTTCTATTTATCAGTCCAGCTTAACCTCTCGATTGGTCGTCGGCTGACTCTTTGTCGTAGTTTTCCAGTGATATTGAATGCGTTAAGCAAGACCCCTGATATGAATACTGTTGTATCTCTGTTTCTCTCGAAACACAAAAAGCCTTTGATGTCCTCTCATAGGCAAAGGAGGTTTCAATGTTGCATGGTTGTTATACTAGAGTACAACTACTAATTATTGATAAAAAAGAAATTTTGTTTACAGTTACACAGAAGGTGTAACTTTGTGTCTTTGGCAATGCAGTCGTTTCTATTTTTTTCTGACTAACACTTATTGACGACGTTGTGCAGAGAAACTCTATAGAAAATTGCAGTGGTACGCATTTTGTGAAAACTCCATATGACACTATGCGCCAGCGTGGACAATAACGTAAAATTTAAAGTTTAACTCAGTGGAGGTGATTTATAAATCACATTACTGCGTGTGTGTGTAGCGTTACCAAATACAGTACATCACTTTTCAGAGCTTAAAAAGATATCGCAGAAAAAGTTAACCCTAAAAGAAAGTTTTTAGAATAACGTTACTTTGATAGTTTTTAGCAAGAAACTTCCCAGAAACTCTCCTATGTAAATACGATTCTACGACATTTCATCATAAGACATTTCATCATAAGTCATTTCATCATATCCAAAACATCACAAATGCATTTAATCACAACTTTTCTATAAGCAAAGTAAAGCCCAGTTCGAAGTTCGATTTGTGAA
>WURS02107344.1:0-23241 GCA_011762765.2 Rhinocypha anisoptera | reverse complement strand
CTCCGCCCTCCCCCTCAGACCCCCACCCGCCAGCGGCTTCGCCACTGGAGCTAAACTAACCTAAATTAAGGAAAAACGAAAGTGAGATATTTATTCAAAAACTAAAAATGCAAACATCTGCATTGCGATGCAATTTGCGCAGTTCGGCAACCCAAGTTCGAAAACAGGGCAAGGTTGATAGAATCAACTTAATACCTCGGCCGACTTGTCGCATAAGCCCCCCTACTACCAATAGCAACTAAGGTTATAATAGTCAGCGGTAGAGTGAGTGTTAAGAAAGTGATATAAAATTAAATTGAAAAGTTTAATAAAAACAATGATTTTTCTGTAAATCTTCAATCTTTAAATTCTCGCTCAATTTCATAAACAAACCAAAAAAGATAAGATATGTTGACAAAATAAAGCTTAACTAAGTTGAGAAAAATATGAAAAAGTGTTTGCTAAAAAAAGAACTTGTTGCAGTGGCCAACAATGCTTACCCACAATTATATATACAGTAAACTTTCAGCAGCACACATCCCGCACTCCACAGTAACGTCATCTGTGAGCACGTCAAAAACACCACCTCTCAGTTCTCCACACTCTGTCGGGGCATGCGCTTTTTGACGCTTCCCAAATATACTTCCGTGGAGCACAGATGTAGTGTACACACTCACTCTATGTGCTCCTGAGAGCGCACTGTAGTAGCACACAAACAACCATTAAATTAGTCCAGTTATCGCTCCTTATTATTAGAGCAAAATAAAATGTAAAAAAATGTCAAATTGAAAAATAAAATGTAAAAAAATGTCAAATTGAAAAATAAAATGTAAAAAAATGTCAAATTGAAACAAACTAATTAATTATTCTTTATACGATCCCTGGAAAGAGGCGGTTTGTACGACGTGAGTCCGAGAGACTCAACGTGAATGCCAAGCTTGCGCGTGCGAGATCTAATCAAAAACGCTTCACTTTAAGGCTCTCTGGCTTGGGGATTTGTAAACATCTAATCTTGATACTTATATCAATAGAAAGCTTAGTTTATTCTGCTTTTATTTAGTTAAAAGCACTCAGGCCGCAGAGAGAGAGGAGCACACAGTGGAAAGAGAATAAAAGCACTGTGGAAGCTACAACCGAACCGACTTTGCTTCACAAATCTAGTTCTCCTGGTTGACTCACTTGTCACTGATGTCTAGTTTTTAGCTAGAAATAGTCTCAAATAGTTGGGGAATACATATATTTAAGTATTTTAGTTTATCTCTTATAGTTTTTGTACGGAATTTAACTGAAAATCAATGTGAGTCCGTCAGACTCACGTCGTATAAAGAAGAGTTAAAATAATTGATACTAAATGATTTTTAATAAACTAAAAAAGTGTAAATTGAAGAATCGAAAGTTTCAATATCAGCAAGCTGTAGTGGTACTTTTGCTTAACACACTACCCACCATATCATCTTGAGTATATGGAAAGCAAAGTTGTGCCGATTCGGATGATAAGATAAATTATATTAATCACTATGCTACACAGATACACAATTTGTATGTATATACTGGATGTCACATGTCACTTTTCTATTAATCCAAGATTCTCTACTAAAGTTTAGTAACTTAACTACAACTCAAAGAGGTCTACAAATTCTAATAATATGTACCACACGGAGAACATTGTGTATTGGCCAGTGTTACGTAATTTACTACCGGATTTTCTTCAAAACGTCCGCAAGTTTTACACTTTTGGCAAGGGACAAGCGTTGATCATCACTAGTGATCATTGCGCCTATCAAGTAGGAAATGTCTTTGGATTTGTTGAAAGCAACAATAATAATGGCAAAAATCCGAGGCCCATCAAAATTGAAGAGCTACGTGGGAAGCGGATTATCCAGATTTGTTCTGCTAATCACGTGATGGCGTTGACCTCTAGTGGTGATCTCTATGGCTGGGGGTTTAACAACCACGGCCAGGTCGGATGTGGCACTAGGGAACATCAGAATTTACCTGTGTCGGTGACCTTGCCCTGCAAAGGACTTAGGGTCAAAAGTGTTCGATGTGGCGAGGAGCATACGGCGATTTTGTCCGAAAATGGTGAAGTTTGGACTTGGGGAAGAAATGAGCATAGCCAATTGGGTTGTTTGAATCCAGAAGACCAGTTGATACCGGTTCGAGTCGAAGGATTACCCCCAGTGGAGAGCATCGAGTGTGGCTCAGACAACTGTGTCGCACTGACTCGAGATACAATCTACATTTGGGGCCATTTCAACATGACTCGAAATTCGACCAAAGTGTACCAATTTTCAACTCCCGGTCCAGTTTCAATCATTCTACACCAACAACACCAATCATTGGCAGGCTGGAAGGCGATTCCGGTGAATTCATTCCACTCGGATCCACACGAATTATGGATTCTGAATCCAGTTGGTCAGCTGTATCGGTGTTACTTTGAAGATGATTCGTGTGTCACCTGTATCAGTGAACCAATCGAAGTAGGTGAAAAAGTGCGTGATGTGATATCACGTCACTGTCCGGATATAGTTTGTCTGGTGACCGTGTCAGGTCGAATTTTAGTGTGGCACCGACCAGGTCAAATCACTCACACTTCGCTCACCTCAGTTTCCGATGCTTTCGCACTCTATGGTCGAGTTGCCCGAACACACCGTCTTACCACTCTGCCACCAAGTGCCATTGAGCCCGAATTACTCAAATCGATTAATCAGTTTCACCATTCACAACAATGTTGTGTCACATTTAAGATTCCCTTCCAACCACAACTTTCCACTGATTCTAATGCGTTCGAATCGACTGATCTACTGCAATGTGAAATTATATCCGAAATCCAATGGGAAGATTTCTATAGCAAACCAATTTATCTGTGCCGTACCAAAATACAGAACCAACTTGATTGTTTAAACTCGAAAATTAACTGGAACAGTGGAAAAACAATTTTTTCCAACTATCCCTACTGGGTTTACTGGACTTTTCTGTACTTTATTCATACTGGACAGCTGGTAATTGAACGAGACTGGGCCAAGCAGTTACTGTCACTTGCCGAGGAGTTTGGTGAAAAGAATTTGATTGATCGGTGTCTCGATTTTCTCAGTCCGCATCGTAAACTGTGTCTTGGTGATAGAATCTTTTTGGATAAATTTGATTTTGAATTTCAATACAACAAAGTTTGTGCAAATGTTTGCGAAATGCCTTCTTGCCAGATTCCCGGCAAAATCCAACGTCAAGTTAAGGAATTTTATGTCTACCACGAAAACAACGTCATTCTTTGCATGAACAATTGTGATGTGTTGGCGTTTGGTTCGAACAAACACGGTATGCTTGGTGTTGGGAATCGTTGGCTTGTTGACGAGGTGAATCAGCCAATCAAGATTGACGAACTGTGCGGTGAAACTATAATCTCCGTTGCCAGTGGAGAAGGACATGTAATGGCGTTGACCTCTAATGGTGACCTTTATGGTTGGGGTCTCAACCACCACGGACAGGTGGGTTGTGGCTCTCGACGAAACCAGACTCGACCGGCGCTGATCAAATTATCACCTGATGAACACCTGTTACAGGTGAAGAGTGTACACTGTGGCCTGTGTCACACGGCAATTCTGGACCAAAACAATGCGGTGTGGTGCTGGGGACACAACAATTGTGGTCAGCTGGGCTGTTCAAGTGCCGGGGAAGATCAGTTGGTGCCAGTCTGTGTTAAAGGACTACCCCCGGTCAAGAGCATCAAGTGTGGCGATTGCAACTGTGTGGCACTCACCACCCAAAGCCAGATTTACTACTGGGGCTACTTTGACCCAATCACCTACTGTGTTCCAATCAAAATCTCTCTACCATCCACTTTGACGGTTCATTCCATTGCGCCTGGTTGGAATCACTTTTGGATTTTGAGTCCCAACGGCACTGTTCATCGAGTTTACCACTTGGAACCAGACCGAGTAATCAAATGGGAACCAATTGAATTGGGCAAATCAGTTCAAGCAGTAGTCTCGCAACTTTGCGAAGATATTGTTTGCCTGGTAACCGTATCAGGTCAAGTCGTGGTATGGCACTGGTCCGGTCACATCACTCACACGTCTCTGACCTCAGTTTACGAAGCTTTTGGACTCTATGGTCGCAATGCTAGAACATCTCATCCGACCACTTTGGACAAGAACCGTCGGTTACCACCAAACAATGCACCTGATTGGAAGCAAACAAACGAAATCAATCACTGGCCACTGTTGGCCAAAGTGCCCAAACATTTATTATCTCAAGTTAAACAATTCTATTGTTTAACCAAAATGATTATAATCTTTACTTATTCGAGCAAAGCATTTGTTCTGGGTTCAAGCGCACCTGGCATGCTTGGAGTGGGAGACAATTGTGAAGAAGTGAACCAGGTTACCGAAATTGAAAGTTTCAATGGAAAAAACATTATCTATGTTGATTGTGGGCAAGCGCATTTAGTGGCGTTGACCACCGATGGTGATCTCTATGCGTGGGGATGTAATAAACACGGAGAGTTGGGTTGCGACAAAGCCGAAGAAGAAGTGATACTCCAACCGAGACTTTTACGAAGTAAAGTTCAAAGTGTGCGCTGTGGCTATCATCACACTGTAGTGCTAGATCAAGACGGCACCATTTTTCACTGTGGATGCTACGAGGATAATCAAGACAAAAAACAAAGTTGGTGTGAAATGCAAGGCAGATTGGTGCCGGTTGAAAGCTTGCCATCAATGCAGAGAATCGAGTGTGGAAACGCCTACTCGATGGCACTCGCCAGTGGTCAAGTGTTGTATCTCTGGGGATACATGGGAGTGGAGCTACACAGTGTTCCAACTCAAATCACACTACCCACTGGTTTGACTGTCAAGTCACTTGCTCTCGGGATTAATCAGTTTTGGACACTCGGTCAAGATGGATCCGTTTACAGATTTTCGCATAAACCACACATCCCACTGAGGCATGAGTTGATTGAGATGAAGACCCCGGTGCGAGAGGTGATTTCGCGACGCTGGAACGACATTGTCTGTCTGGTGACTGAATCAGGTCGAATTGTGGTGTGGCACGGTCCGAATCACTTCATTCACACCTCACTCACCTCCGTTTCGGATGCTTTCGCACTTTACGGTTCCATTGGTTCCACTCCTCACCTGACCACCTTAGCCCTACCTAACCACCTTCTGCGATTCAATCCCATTCCAGACCAGTGCGAGTTTAAACTGTTATTTCGGTCTAATTCCAGTATTGACTACTTTAAGCCAATCTATGTTTGCCGATCAACAATCGAATTCCGGTCAAAAAGTTTAGCTACTCTTCTCCAAGGTGAATGGAAGCATAAAACGGAGTGGATTGTTGTCTCCTATTCATATTGGATCTACTGGGCTTATTTACGCTTTCTGTACACTGGCGAGTTAAAAGGTGTGGAAACCGACTGGCTAGATGATCTGGTACGATTGGCGATTGAGATGGATGAGGATCAACTGCTTCAAAACTGCTATACCTA
This sequence comes from Rhinocypha anisoptera, assembly GCA_011762765.2. Lineage (NCBI taxonomy): Eukaryota > Metazoa > Arthropoda > Insecta > Odonata > Chlorocyphidae > Rhinocypha > Rhinocypha anisoptera. Next base: position 17,777 of record WURS02107344.1, on the reverse strand, counting down.
TTGGCTCACTCACCTTCGGCAGCAAAGCACGGAAACGAAAGAGTTGACCAATGAATTGAGTCAACTTTTTTCGTCTTACATTGTGAAGAACGTCTACAAAACTCACGATTTGTCTCATTGGTTTCACCTAAGCTTTCTGCCAATCGATTTGCTGAGAGCAATTGATAGATTTCATATCTATAGCGACCAAGAAGTGTTGATAGTGAACAAAGATGGAAAATTGTGGATTATGTCACTTGTCGGCGAAAGCAAAGAATGGAAACAAAGAATGATTCTAATCGGGAATTCTCAAGCAGCATGGCGATTGGATATTCTCGATTCTAATAAGAAGAAAATTATTGTAAAAGAAGTTGATTGGGATGGCGAGCATCTTTGGACAGTGACCACCGATGGTGATCTTTACGCAATACAACCGACGGATGGTCGGCAAATTACGGAATCACTTGTCACTAGTCAACGCGTGCAGAGTGTCAAATGTGGCAATTCACACACGGCAGTTCTCCAAACTGACGGAACGGTTTGGTTCTGGATCAAGTCTAACTCTAATCAATCTACTACTGATACAAATAAGTCTATCAACCCAGATGAGTTAACAATCCAAAGGTGTAAAATTGATTCAATTAGTCTAACTCACCTGGAAGGAGTATCTCTAGTGTTTAAACTATACAGTGGACGGCACTACCACCTGGCACTCACTCGCCACTCGTTGATCTATGTATGGGGCCAGTTGGGCTCGGTTTGGCACTCGACTCCCACACTACTACCACTAATGCCTCAAATGGAAATTATATCCCTTGCCCCTTGCAGGACTGCTTTTTTGGTGCTCTCACGTCTGGGTAAAGTCTACCGGTGTCACTATGACGACAGAGAACGATTTCATTGCTCCAAAGTGCAACAATTATACAACCAGCCAATACTTGAAGTAGCGTCCTCGCGTGGTTTGGACATTGTGTGTCTTGTCGCACAACACTCCTTACTCATCACGGTGTGGCACGAGGCAAATTTAACTTTGACCAATACATCTCTTACGTCAATTTCCGATGCATGCGCAATTTACGGATCTTCTTCTTTGACTCCAACACTGACCGGAGTTTCCACCAAAGCTCTACAAGGATTCATAATGTTGCAATCTTTAAACAATTTATTTCGAAGTGATTTTCAATTAGTCGTTTCAGCATTATCAAGATTTGCCAACGATTACAAACTGATTTATATCGATTCGTGTCTTGCACAACGCAAGTCTAACTACATCAGAAATCAACTGAAATCCGACTGGAAAGATCAGAGTTCAGTATTTGTGTATGACTACCCGTACTGGGTTTACTGGGCCTTTGCACGCTTCGTGCTTACTGACCAGTTGGTGATCGAACCAGACTGGGCCTACCAACTTCTTGCACTTAGCATCGAGTTTGGCGAAACTAAACTCCAAGATGCTATTACGCAATATCTTGCATGTCAGCACCGAGTGACACGAGGGCTCAACCTAATAGACTCTTCAATACGAGCCTCTTCATCTCATCTAGCTAGTGACTCGACATCTTCACTCACCCTCTACCGTACCGAGAACATTGTTTATTGGCCACAATTACGCCATTTACCCCCTCACTTTCTGGCCAAAGTCGACAGATTCTACGTGTTCAACAGTGTCTATTCGGTTCTACTGCTCACCAGTGATGATCGAATGTACGCATTTGGAAATAACCAGTGGGGTCATCTTGGAGTGGGGCCCAACACCGGTAGAATGGAACAGCCTACAGAGATTGAGGAGATGAGACAACGGAAAATTGATGTGATTGTAGATGGAGGATGTTTGGAGATGGTCATGTGTAGTGGACATGTGATGGCATTGACCGCCGATGGTGACCTTTATGGGTGGGGTCGTAACGAACACGGACAGGTGGGTTGTGGCACTCGAATCCTGCAACCTCGACCGGTGTTGGTGATGCGATCCGTACAGATCGTACGCTGTGGCCATCAACACACGGCAGCGCTTGACCGAGAGGGCGTGGTTTGGTGCTGGGGACGCAACAATTATGGCCAACTGGGTTGTGGGCTCGGTACCGTGGATCAGTTGGTGCCTGTGCGTGTTCAAGGATTGCCTCTGATCAAGGACATCGAATGTGATCGCTACAACTGTATCGCTGCAACTCAAAACCAAATCTTTCGATGGGGTAAACTTTGGGACAGCACCGAACCACTTAGTGAACCCACTCTACTTTCTTTCTCTACTCTCTTGGCTCCTGGCTCTTCGGCTAGTGCTCTCGAGTGGAATTACGCTACAAAAACCGATACTCAACTATTGGTAAATTCATTTGAGATTGACGTACCAGCACGAGTGATTGTCTCGCGTCCTAACCTAATTTGTCTGGTGACCAACTCAGGCCAAGTGGTGGTGTGGCAGAGGTCAGGGTCACAGGTAACACACACTTCGCTCACCTCGGCTGCCAACGCTTTGGCGCTTTATGGTTGCAACGCACCGAAACACCTCATTACTCTGTCGCCAAGTGCCATCGACTCTCGGCTCATTCAATCCATTAAGTACTTTCATGATCCCTACCAGTCGGATCTCAGACTGGTCTTTTGCGATGAGGTTGCGACCAATTGGAGGAAAGCAATCTTTCTTTGCACTCCACACGTGGTCAATCGATCCGAGTATCTCAAGAGACAAATCTACGGCGAGTGGAGGGGAAAACAAGAAGTGGTGATCACATCATATTCGTATTGGGTCTACTGGGCCTATCTTCGTGCTGTGTTGTGTGATGTGTTTGAGGTGGAGATGAGTTGGGCAGGTCAGTTGCTTCAATTGGCTATCGAGTTCGGTGAGGACAAACTTCAACACTGGTGCCTTGAATACCTCACTCCATGCAATCAAATGAGTCTATGTCAACACGATAACTCCACAAATTCAGTCGCCAATCCAAGCAAAGGTAAACTATATTAATTATAGTAAAATAGTTTAATTCGTAATTTGCGTTAATATTTGAACCTCCTGCTTACATATTTTTACAAATTATATTTACTAACTAACGTAATTATATACAATTTAACACAAACAATAATTAATTTGATGCAGATTCCACTCAGCAGCATCAGGGAACGTTTCAATTTGTGCAACACCTAACCGAAGACTCGACGTTGATTGGCGTAACTCACCGACACTTTGTTTCACCAAACGGCAGCGCTTTCTATGTGATCACACGAGCCAACGAACTCTACGCAATGGGACAAAACGACCACGGACAACTTGGCATTGGACACCAGATTGATCCTGCCAAGTTCTCTCGTGTTCAAGGCTTGGAGGGGCAAACGAGGATACGCCAACTCGAGTGGGGACGACACCATGTGTTGGCTTTGACCACCGATGGCAACGTCTTCGGCTGGGGACGCAACCACAAGGGACAGGTGGATTGGAACGGCACCAAGCTTATTTTCAATCGAGCTCAGTACATCATCGGAGGATGTTCCGTACAAAGCATTCGCTGTGGGTATGTTAACGTGAATTTATAAAAATCACAGTGATTTTATATTAGGCATTCAGATTAATTCGTGTTCTTTTAAAATGTTTTGGGGAGTATCCAACAGATGGCGCCACACTCACTTAAGCATGCTAGCACATACAAGCAACACTCAACAATCAAGAAAAGACCTCCATTAAAAATCGCCATACCTTTACCTTTACCTCTAGCCACATCTCAAAAAAGGTTACTTTGTACTACCAAAGGACATTTTTGGTCGTTTCTTGAGTGTTGTCTGTAACACGCGAGTTTGCGTTCCTCTGCATTATGTGCAAGTGAGTGTGGCGCCATCTGTTAGATACTTTCTAAAACATCTTTTAAAAAGCTGATTAATCTGAATGTCTAGTAAAAAATTACTGGAATTTCACAAATTCACTCTAACAGGTACAATCACTCGGCGGCAATTGTTAGCCGATACCGACAAGTGATTTGTTGGGGTGCAAATAATCTTAGCCAACTGGGCAAAGTTGGTACCTCGCAAACCAGTAGACTCTTTAACTTGACTCATCTGGAAGAAGTGGACCAACTGGAGTGTGGTCCCAACAACTGTGCCGCACTAACTCAACAAGGTTTTGATCTGCACGTTTGGGGTGAATTCCATCCGGCAACGATCAAGATTCCCACACGGATTTCACTGCCATCCGAGGTCAAGGTCATCTCGATTATTCTCTCCTCCGATCACTTTCTTCTTCTCACCACCAGCACTTCGGGACGACGAGTTTATTGTGGCAACTTTAACCAATCATCAAAGGTTCAACTCAAATCAGTCGAACTGACTGGTTCGGTTCAATCTATCACTTTGTTTAGCGATTTGGATCAAATATTTTTTCTACTCACCAACAATCAAGTGATTCAGTGGTACTTTCAAACACAGCTTAGCTTATCTGAGTTACAGGTAAGAAGGTATTTTTAGAAGAGGACTTCTAGTCGCTAAAGTCAAATTCGAATTACCATAATTCAGAGAGATATGCAAAAAATTGAATTGAGTAAAAATTAGAAAAATTTGAATTCTAAATTAAATTAAATGAGAATTCGAAAAATTATGCACTAAATTTAAATCGAATCGACATAAAACTCAAATCATAACAGTGGAAGTTAGATTAGAATCAGTTAAGAATTCGAATCACAACAGTAATGGTTAGATTCAAATTAATTAAGAATTCGAATCACAAGAGTAAAAGTTAGATTCGAATCGATTAAGAATTCAAATCACAACAATAAAAGTCATATTCAAAATAGTTAAGAATTCGAATCACAACAGTGAAAATTAAATTCTATTAAGCACAGTGGAAGTAGTGTAACTCTCATCAGTACAACAACGTGGGTAGCAGAAAACCAAAAAATGACAGAACATAAACCACAGAAAACTACGACCATATTATTCATTAACAGATTATCAGTAAGCCTTATATAGCTAATTGAATGAGCGAGTCACATACGTCCCGATAACGCCTTTGGGAGCAAAAGGGTTAAAAATATAGAAGGAGGGATATAAGGAAGATATGCTATATGCTTATTTAAGATTATTATTGATATTATTATTATTTTATTATTATTATAAAGTATAAAATTCAAGACAAGTTTGCATCAATCTCCCACACTCCGGTGTCACACTGGGCACAGAATGGAATCTGTTTCATACTGAACTTTGACACTTTTGACAAACGGTCTCTAAATCGACCCGGTAGTCAGTTTGATGTGGAGGCTCTGGTGAAAACTTTTGGAAACTTTCTCAGCTTCACCACTCAAACTCGGCAAAATCTTAGCTTTGACGAAATGGAACAGTTTTTCAAATATGGTAATAATTAATTAATTATATTGAATAATAATATTCATTAATAACTAATTATTTTTAAAAACAGTTTCCAGTTATAACTACTCAAATTATGACCTTTTAGTAGTCTGCTTACTATCCCATGGAACTGAAAATGGTAATTAAAAAATACCCAAAAACGGTTTAGTTTTGTTTGATTGTTTGTCTTAACTAATAGAAAATTTATATGTTTAGAATTCTACTGTAGAGATCGAACAATGGAAACCAATCGACTCTTTGCAGAATTCAACAAAGTCAAGTCACTGATTGGCACACATAAACTATTTCTAATCTCGGTAAGCACTTGATTTCATTTTTAGGAAAATTGCGTTTTTACAAATTTTTAAAAAATGTCTTTTGCCTCTTGTAAATACGGCAAAAAAGACCATCCAGGTCAAACTTGAGTTATAATTTGAAAGAGTTATGCAAAAAAATTAAATTGAATAAAAAGTTTGTGTTTGAATCGAATTAATGAGAATTTAAAGAATTGCGAAAATGCAAAAAAATGTTGAATCACATCAGTGAAATTTAGTTTCGAATTTATCATCGATTCGAATCTAACTTTTATTAGTGTGATTCAAATTCCTAACTAATTCAAATCAAATTTTTTGTTTTATAATTCAAATTTTTATTCTTAATTTGAATTTTGTGCATAACTTTTCAAATTCTTATTCAAAAGTTTGTTGCAAAAATTTTCTATTTGCACTCAATTTGATTCAATTTTTTAGCATATCTTTCTTTAGCATATTTTGCTTTAGCGCCCGGCTTTTTGTGAAATTTTTAAAAAAATAATTAAAAACAATAGAAATTAGAATAAATATTTTATTAAAATTAAAAGTTATTACAATAAATATTGCAGTAAAATACTAGTAAAAATAAAGTATTTAAAATTATTCACTTATGATCACTTACCTTAAAATACTGATCAAATTATTAGTCATTCAGATTAATCCGTGTTCTTTTAAAATGTTTTAGAAAGTACAGTTAGGGGTATATCCATCAGATGGCGCCACACTAACTTGACACATAATACAGTGAAACGCAAGCTTGCGTGCTATGTGCTGGTAAGCCTGAGTGAATGTGGCGCCTTCTAATGGATACTTCCCAAAACATTTTAGAAGAACACGGATTAATCTGAATGACTAATATATTCAATTTTACTGATGGTCTGTTTACGGATCATATGCATATTTTACTGATCACTTTATACTTTTATATTTTACTTTATAAACTGATCATTTGACAAAAAACATACTGAGCGGTTACAATTAAATACTGACTACATAATTGTGATACAATAGAAATGTCTGGGAAAGCGAACCAACTGGGGCGTAGAGGTGCCAATCCAGGTGGATTCCGAGTACCCAAGTGAATGTTACGCGCCAGACTACGCGGACTCGGTCATCTTCTACAGCACCTACCCGGGTTATGTTTCGTTTCGCAGCGCAACCAGTGGCACCTTCTTCATTCAAACCGTGTGTCAAGCAATTCAGTTGATGTGTCGCGACCGGAAGTGTTCCCTACTCGACCTCTGTGTGATGGTGACCAATGTGGTCAATGACATTTGTTTCGAACAAAACACCGCTTGTCAACAGGCCACTTTTGTCAGCACTCTACGGGGACATGTCTACCTGGGACCGGGCCATTCATCAGCTTTGAACTCTCAACAATTTGCTGCAAGTCGACGACCAGCGATTGAGAATGACACTGATGATCCGGTGGAAAATGCCCTAGAAAACTTTGATGCTCACTAGTAATTGAAGGGATTTGTCAATATTTATTTATTTGTTGACTAATAAACGACAAATTTGTCGCAATATTAAAAGTTAGAAGGTTAAATTTGAATCAAGTGAAAATTCAAATATATTTAAATTAATTACAACAGAGAAAGTTAGATTCGAATCGGTGACGAGTTCGAATCGCAACAAAGAGTTAGTTTCGAATCACAATTGCGGGTGATGCGAGAGAGATAGAGAGAGAGAGAGAGAGAGAGAGAGAGAGAGAACTCAAACACCGGGCGAAAAAAAACTAGTGTATATAGTGTATATATTCTAACTAGTGGTTTTCTATGTTCTATCATTTTTTTTTGGTTTTCTGCAACCCACGTTTTTGTACTGAGTGTTACTTCCACTGTACTTGACCGTTGCATTAATATATAGGAGAAAAAAATTTGTGATTATTTACATTATTGCAAATTTGCTGATATTTATTATAATCATTTTTAATTTTAGGAGCTTTATGGGCTTTGTTAAAAGCTAGTTCATCAATATATATATATATTTTAAAATGTTTAACGGAATACACATCATACAAGTATTATATAAAGCAAAATCTTTATTTTTTATGTTTGACAAAAAGAATTGAAGTCAAATTCAAACTAAATTCTCAAAAAAACAAGTTTACAAATAGTTAAAATGTTTTGTCCAAAATGGGTCAAATCTCTCAAAATTCCATACTTTGAGAACTTGGCTAAATGAAAGAAAAATTATTAAGAAATAAATAAATAAATAATAATTAATTAAGTAATTAATTATAAACTCACGTGATCAAGTTCGTCGAGGTGATCAAAGTCGTCAGAATCCGAGTGAGAAAGCACCGGTTCCATAGAAACTTCTTCATTTTTTTCATTGCTAGTCACTGATAATTAATAAATAAATAATTAGATTAAACTCGAGTTATCATAATTTCAAGGGTTAATGTATTAAAAAAATTTGAATCAAATCGGGTTAAAATTGAAAAAGTTCCAATTCGAATCAAATTTTGAATGAGAATTCGAAAAATTATGCAAAAAATTTAAATCGAATCGGTTATGAATTCGAATCACAATAGTGAAAGTTAGGATTCGAATTGGTAATGAATTCGAATCATAACAGTGAAAGTTAGATTCGAATAAGTGATGAATTCGAATCACAACGAAAACTGTGCTCAACCGATCTGAATCGAACTTTGTGTTATGATTCGAATTTTATTCCGATTCAAATCTAACTTTCACTGTTGTGATTCGAATTCTTAACCAAATCGAATTTAACTTCCACTGTTGGGATTCGAATTCATCACCGATTCGAATCTAACTTTCACCGTTGTGATTCGAATTTTATTCCGATTGGATTCGAATCACAACTCTCACACTACAAAAACGTGAGTGGCAGAATACCAAAAAAATGACAGAAGATAGAACATAGAAAACCACAACCATATTATGCATTAATATATACAGTAGAGCCCCAGGAGCACTGATCCCGCACTACACACCGGGGAGCTGTTAAAAGCATGCACAACACAAAGAGCAACGCATGCACACAACAGATTTCCCTTTCTATTTTATATGCGTGCTCCTGGGGCGCTACTGTATGAGAAAAGGAGAAAATATATACCTGATACTTTAGATTCGTTTTCACTGATGACCAGAGCAACGGAGTCATTCCGCCTTTTCTCACCTTCTCCCCCGAGTATCTCCACCCGGACATGAACCGTAAGACGTCCAGCCGGAAGCAACCGGTCAGCCTCCTCCAGGAGAGTTTCTCTTGCCACAAAGTAAGGTATGCCAAAGCAATCGTTTAGCCGAGAGTAGCCTCGCATAAAACTCCACTCAAACCACCGAGTAGTGCCATCGGAGTCCAAGAACCAAAAAGTTGGCCTCACACGCAACGGAATTTTGCCTCGAATTTTGTCTCGTAGCAGTCGCAGATTAACCGAGATTTGAGACCCTTCCGAGTCGAGTTCCAGGCACCACCCAGTGGCGCCACTTGGATCGTGAAAGCAAGCCGACTCAATCGATATCTTGCTTGATGATGGGATACTGGTGAAGTTGTCGATGTGCCAGGTGTGCTCAAACGACGTAGTTCGAATGGCACTGAGAGAGATCAATAGTTTATTATTTATGGATTTTTTTACTTGGCGAGTGTATATAAGTTCGTCAGTTGAAGTTTTTAAATGAGATCAAATTTTTGTAAAAAAAGTTTGAATCAAATAAGAATTTTTGAATTACAATGTTACACAAAATGTTGGATTAGAATTGAATTAACAATTCGAATCGAATGGAAATTCGAATTCAGAACAGTAAATAAACAATTCGAATCGAATCGGATGAACATTCGAATTCAAATTAGTAAACCATATTAATGGAATCCAGTAAGAATTCAAAACAGTAAACAATTTGAATCGAATCGAATAAAAATTCAAATTGGTAAACAATTCACTTTCTTGTAAATTATTACAATCGTTACCTTGTGATGGCACGAGATAAACTTGAATCGGAATATTCCACCTTCTTCAACTCACTTCCATTCATCGGTCCATTTTCTTCTTCATCATTTAGAATCTCCATCTCGACCTGAATTGTAAGCTGTCCGCGAGGCAACAACATGTCCGCAACAGTTTGGGTCAACAAGGTGTTTCGTTTGAAAAACTTTTTCCAACCAAATTCCGGTTTCTGGGTCTGGAACAAATCGAAAAGATGGAACGAATTGAAGCGCTGGCCGCGGGAGTTCAAAAGCGAAATCGAGGCATTCACTCGACGAGGCGTGACGTCACTGTTCTCCAGTCGGAGATAGATTGACAGATACCCTGGGACCCGGTGGCCCTTGGGATACAGTTGCACCGTCCATCGAGTGGTCCTGCTGGGATCGTCAAAGGGAGGTGACGAGACGAACTGGTTAAATGGGGTGGTCAGTGCGGCAAAGTCGGAAACGCGCCAGGTGTACGCGAATGGTGTGTTCAGAGGCCATCGATCGATCAGCCCTGCCAAGCCTTCCAGTTCGCCAATCTGGTCGGTAGAATCGATAGAATCTTTCAACAGTTTCATCTTTCTTCTTTTCTTCTTGCTAAATAATATGCAACACGATCGTTGACTCACTATCCGCCAAAATACGATTGACACGAGAGAGAGAGAGAGAGAGAGAGAGAAGAAATTCAGAGAATAATAGATGAGCTATATCCACTCTCTCGTGTCATTGTGTTAAAATAGTGTTTTATTTTTATTTTATTTTTTTAATATCAACAGATAAGTCTGCATTATGGCTTGCCTACGGAAAAATAGTAATAAATAGTACAAAGTGAAGCCAGCTACAAGCAAAAATACTTTCACGTAGAACAGGCCACACTTCACATTCTTAGATATTTTCTTTTATTAATTTAAAAATATCTTTTGATCCAAATGAATTTAACAATCATTTTTTAGCGTAGCTATCGTTTATCTGTTCAAAGTATATTCATGGTTTCTTCATAAGCAGTATAGTCAAGACTTGGTTTCATTGCTTTCAGGCATTTCTTGGCATCTTTTTCACTGATTCTGTATACAGAGCTTAGTTCCATTGTGGATCGACAACCCTCGGGAACGGTGTGTGTGTTGAGATGACACTTGCCACCGAGGTACTTTGGAAGGGATTCTATTGAAATGTAGTTATAAATCTCGTCATTGTTGGCAAACTTTATCCATTGGCGTAACTCTGATGGAAGCCAACCCTTTCAAAAAAATGAAAACAAATTAAATGGAATTCTTGGTCCCGCTTATAAGTGCAGTCGCCAACAATCGAAGCTTCTCTCTCTCTCTCTCTCTCTCTCTCTCTCTCTCTCTCTCTCTCTCTCTCTCTTCTCTCTCTTCTCTTCTCTTTGGCTTTGTCTTGTTATTACAACATCGATACCATTGACTCTTACTGTCATCGATTCTATTGTGTTGTTCCTTGCTATTACTGATATCTTTGAGTTATCTCTCACTATCATCAATACCATTGAATTTAGACCAAAAAATTTGCTTACAAAGCGAATCACACCACTTCTTTTGATGGTAAAGCATATTTTTATAGAAAGCGTAATATATTATCGCCATCTGTCGGCCAAGTTTAGAACACTTCAAAACTTGGAGCCTAGGAAAGGGTTAGCAAATGTTAGTCTTGCTTATTAAGATTTTTAAGATAAACGAATGAGATATAAAGAAAGCAAAGTTTTCAAAGTTATCTTTATTGACAGTGAACTTTATATGTGAGGGTATAAAAAAATCTGATCACACACACATGCGGTAGAGAGACATTTCGCGCATGCGTTTACTGATCTTTTAATTTTCACTGTACTTTAACGACAATGTACATGGATTTTGTGTGAATCTAAAAGCAAAACTGAATCGCTAGCATGAGTAGAACAAACGAGAACGTCATTAGTGACTCATACGCAAAAAATACGGTAAAATCTGTAAACTGACGTTTGAATAAACTTAAAACTTAACCATAATCGCTTTGAAGTGTTTCAGTTGAATTACCTTGACAACACGCCACACCGAATGAAGCATCCAAGGTAGGTCGTACACCAGAATGTATTGTAAGCCTTCGGGACAGTAGTTGATGAGGGAACTCACCAAAAACCATAGAGTGTTCATGTCAAGATTAGCAAAACTGGCTTCACGACAGTCAAAAATCACTGCCATGCCACGCCCCTTGGTGTTACGATCTACCACGTTGAGGTGATGCATCACAAACTGTTGCACCACACGTTGCATTTCCTTCAGTGGCCGCATCATTCGAGCCCGAATCCAAAGGGTACCATTGTTTTGGCGACCGAAAGCACACGCCTACCTTGAAAAATTCGGCAGGAAAATCAAGATCAGTATGACACGGAGTTCCTAACTCGTGGCGCCATCTCATCTCATCTATAATCATTTTGATTGTTTCTGGAACGTTAAAGTTTTTCCGTCGCAAGAATCGCTCCACTTGCCAGTCGTCATTGCTAATCAGGTCAATATCTTTTGAATTCACCGTGTCGAGAGTTTCTGCCAATTCGCTCATCACAGCAACACGAATCTCTTGAATCTGTTGTTTCATATCAACACAATCAATTGAAGCCATCGTATGATTTGTATTTTTTTGATTAAAACAGTTCTACCTCTAAGGCTTTATGTATAGACGTGCCATGACATTCGATTGTATCAATGCCAATATTGTAGGAAAATTTTCTTAAATCACGCATTAGGCTAGTATTGATCAATCATAGTCGAGAGTGAGTTAATTTCCATCACTTCTTGTGAGATTGGTAGCTTGATTGCGTGTTTTATTTGAAACCAGTTGTCGGGGTAACTGATTTGCAGATAAAAAGTTTTGATTTTTTAAAACATAAATAGTTGTCTTATTATTAATATTATTATAATTATAATTATTAATTCAAATTTTAATTGTTTTTTCTTTAAAGTTAAAAAAACTTTTCTATATAATGAAAAACATTATGATTTATTATCTGTAAAAAAACAAAAATAAAAGTTTTTTTCAGGAAAAAATTTAAATACTTTAATTTTGATTTTGAAAAAAAATATTTAGCTACCAGAATTGACACAGACACCAAAATGACCAATTCAAACCGAATAGCCTCTCAACTAAGTCAACCTTTGTCTCTCAACACTTCAAAACCAGTGACTTTCAATGCATTTCAACTGGAGAACATTTTTGGATTGTTCAAAACTAACCGACCTAATTTGGCCATTCGATGCTTTCAATGGTTGTTGTCAAATCGCATCACAACACAAGTAGTGCCTTACCGAACTAGTCAGTATTTGCACAAATTCCTACTGGACTTAATCGAGATCAATGTGAATCGCAATCGGAAAATTCGATTTATCTACAACTTGTTAGTTCTGAGCTTGCTGTGGACCGCAATGCGTCATCTCACATTCACAGTTTATCCCTTTGAGCAAACTGACCGAATCATTCTGTTTGATGTGATATCACTGTTGAAACTGGCTCCAAGTTTTAATCTGTTTAGTATCTTTCTCTACATGATGGTTGCCTACGTATTCAAAGATTTCTTCTTTTCTTATCATCCACTAATCTTTAGACTACTTACTGATGTAGCTGCTAAAAAGAATCCATCGTTTTTCTTGCAATCCTTTGTAGTGCGCTCTGGTCGACCCATCCAGGTGTGTCACTACATCATGACTCGTTCGGTTGCCATACTAAACATTCTTCAAGTGTTCACTTTAGCCCTAGGTAAGATCTACATATTCAAAATGTAAATTAGTAATGAGTGATGTCAAGTTTAACCTAAATTTTGATAAGACGAATTCTCTAATATTCTTTATGTCATTCGAAAGTTTAGAATATGTAGAATCGGGTATAACAATTTAGGAGCTGCCAAATATTCCTAATTGTCCCGAATTAGGTCTCAAAGTTTTGGTTTTTAACATAACAGCACTCAGAAAAATCGAATCTCCTATATCGGATTTTATTAGATATTCCGATAAGTTTTTAAAGACTCATATACTGCCCCAACAGATGGCGCCCCACAAAACTCGCATTCCAGGGTTGTAAACGGGGGTTCGGGTGAACATTTCTAATTGTTAACTCCAGAGCTGTTAACGGAGGTCCGGGTGAAAATTGTTCTAATGCACAGTGAAAGTTAATTAGATTCTCCAGTTCTCCGCTAGGTGGCGACCAGTCTATGGAAGTTAACAATTAGAAATTTTCACCCGGACCCCCGTTAACAGCTCTGTTAACTCACATAGACTGTTCGCCATTCAGCGGCGAACTGGAGAATTTAATTAACTTTCACCGAGCTTTAGAACAATTTTCACCCGAACCTCCGTTAACAACCATGCCGCATTCAATGCGGCGCATTGTTCACACGTGCAGGAGTACTGGCCAGTGTTCCCTGAACTATTAACAAATTCGAATGACCACTATTGAACAGTCCAGTGAACACTGACCAGTACTTCTGCACGTGTGAACAATGCGCCGCATTGAATGCGGCATGAGATATTCATATTAGTGAGAAATGTAGATTTCGTGGGGCAGAAACAAACAGTATACGAGTCTTTAAAAACTTATCGGAATACCTAATAGATTCCACATAGATTTTTCTCAAGTATAATACATTGTAAAATTTAGTTCGATTTTTGTAACTTAAAAAATGTTCTATAATTCAGAAAAAAAATCTAATGTGAATCTTAAATCCAGTGTAGAGAATTCGATTTTTCTCGGTGGATAGTGTTAAAACATAAAACAATGGAGATTTTCTAAAAAAACTAAATGAATTATAATTAGTTTTTTACACTATTGTGTTTTGCTAAAAACCAAAGCTTTAGAATCAAATTCGGGACAGTCAACAATATTTGGCAGTTTTCAAATTTTCATATCCGATTCTATATATTCTGAACTTTTGAATGATATAATATGATATGAGAATACTAGAGAATTTTTAAACCAAAATTTAGGCTAAACGTGGTTTTTGGCATTAGTCTTTGATATTGATTTAATCAAACTACAGATATTTTTGTTGTCTACTACAACTACCTACTTTATCAAGAAGTGACTCTTCATTGGAGTTATTTCTCGGGGCCAAGTCTATTGTGGTCAGGGGTTAAACTCTTGCTAGCCGAAGTTAACAATCTTCAGTTTACTTTATCTTTCTTTCTCTTTTCGCACATTCTGCAAGTAATCACCGTCACATTTCTTGGTTTTACCTTGACCATGAGCATCAAGTTCTCTCAGATCAATGCAAAGTTGAACGTTTCTTTAGGCAAACTGGGAAGAACTCAACTCTACCGTTTGTTGGTAGTTTACCACAAAACCGTATGGCTCATTTTAATTGTGAACCAGCTTTATTCGAATTCTCTGACAATTTATCTACTGGCAAATATTCCCGGCAACATCTACTTGATGGGTCTCTTTCTCACCACTTCCCACCAGTTAAATTCGATTAGTTTGGCTTTCTTGACGGTTTATGCCGTGCAACAGTGGATCGGAATATTTGTCATTCATCTTGTGTGTGCACTTTATACGCGAAAAATTCATGAAACTATACCTAAACGATTGATTCACTTTGACTCGCGTCATTGTTTTCACTCGTTGCGTGCTCAACTCAAAGCAGCACATTACATTGAGAGATTTCATACGCGTAATCGATATGGCATCACCTATGGCAAGTATGGACTGGTTACCATGCAAAGCTTTGTCAAGGTATGGTCATTGTCACAAGTTGGATTCAGTTTATTATTAATTAAATTTTTACTTAGTGCTCGATGTTATACTGCAAGTTGGTTTTAATGGCCTTCAAACTCCATAAAAGTAATTGACTGGTCAAGGTGAAATAAAATGCATTTTAAATTATCTATTTTTACTCATATGATTTGTAAGTGAATTGCGACTATCAATACCATTGAGTTGTCTCTCACTATCATAAATACCATTAAGTTATTCTTTACTATTTCTACGAGGAAACTAGTTTCCTATAACAGATAATTCAATATAAACAAAAACTTTTATTATGGATCTAAACTTAACCAGCTTTTTTGTTCGGGAACTTTCTTATACACTGATTTGTGTTACTGGTCTTTAAAGTGGCTGCAACACAAATCAGTGTATGAAAAAGTTCTCGAACAAAAATGCTGGTTAAGTTTAGACTCATACTTTTATCTGTTGATGGTAAACAAAACTTTCAAAAACAACTATCTATCAACAATCGATTTGATTCTAAGTTTTTATTATAAATTGGTTGTCGTGGAAACTTCTACAATGCACTTTTTCGATTTTTTGGAACAGATAAAACTTTCTTTTTAAATTGCAAACAGTTTAATTAGATTTTTCCAATTGGTCCCAGAATGAATATATGATAATTTTATGACGATTATAAAGTTTTGAAATAATACGAAAATAATGATTTGTTTGTTAAAGAGGTAAATAAAAATGTTTTGAAGATAATTGCCAATTCTTTAAAACAAATTTATTATATAGAACTAGTGTGAACCAGTCAAAACAAAATTTTCGATTCACGCTGAATATGTGCTTTAATTTAAATTTGAATAAAAACTCATTCTTGCCATTGTATCACTTGTTTCAAACATGGACAATGTAAACCGCATAAATTCTGATCTAAGTCAACTTCATTTACTATATTCTGAGAAACGAATGACTTGCAAAGTTTTGCCGCAAAATAAAATTTGTGGTATGTTCAAATCAAACCGGCCAAACGTGGCAACTCGATGTGCTCGATGGTTTATGTCGAATCGAATTACCTCGCAAGTGGTACCCTACCGAACTATTCACTACTTCCATCAGTCCTTCTTCGACGGTATCGAGATCAATGTGAACCACAATCGAAGAACCAGATTGCGCTACAACTGGCTGGTAATCAGTCTGGTGTGGACTGCGTTGCGCAACTTTGCATTTATAGTTTGTTCGTTTGAGGAAACCCACCGAGTCATGCTGTATGATGTGTTTTATTTCTTGAAATTGTCGTCCAGTTTCAACATGTTCGCTATTATTCTCTACTTGATGATAGCTTATCTGATTCGAAGTTTCTTTTTTTCCTATCATCCACTTATATTCTGGCTATTAGCTGAGATAGGTGTTAAAAGGAATTCATCATTTTTCTTGAATCCCTACGTGATGCGATCTGGTAAACGCATCCATGTATGCGACTACATCTTGGATTGCTCGGTTGCTATACTTAACTTAGCACAAGTGTTTACTTTTACTATTGGTAAAATTTAAATATATTCAAATAAAATTTGTTTTTAAAAATTTATCACATTACAGATGTTTTTGTGATTCAATCACACTACCGACTCTACCAAGAAGTGGCTCTTCACTGGGATTATTTCTCAAAGCCCAATCTAGTATGGTCAGTAGTCAAACTGTTGGTGACCGAAGCAAACATTCTGTGTTCAGCATTTGCCTTGTTTCTCTATGCACACATTCTCACTGTGATTGGAGTTACATTTCTCGGTTTCACACTGGCAATGAGCATCAAGTTTACCCAGATTAATCAAATGTTAAGCGTTTCACTGCGTAAACTAAGACGAACTCAACTGCACCGTTTGTTAATAGTTTATCATAAAACAGTGTGGTACATTTTTGTCGCAAATCGACTCTACTCGAATTCGTTGACAATGTATCTGTTGGCAAATATTCCCGGCAACATCTACATGATGGGTCTTCTTCTCACCACTCCCTTCAACTCTTTCAAGCCTATTATTCAAATTTTCCTGTTGGCCAATGCTACGCAACAGTGGTTTGGCATCTTTGCTATTCACCTGGTGTGTGCACTTTACACACACAAAATTCATAGTTATGTTCCAAAACGATTGATTCACTTTGACGCGCGACATCATTTTCACTCGTTGCGTTTACAACTCAAAGTGGCACTTTACATTGAAAAGTTTCATACACGCAATCGATATGGTGTCACTTACGGCAAGTATGGACTGGTTTCCATCAACAGCTTTGTCAAGGTATAATCATTTTTGTTTTGCTATTTCATTATATACTAATCGCAAGTTCTTTTTCTTCTTTCAAGTGCTTAATGCTCTACTGCAAGTTTGTTTTAATGGCTTTCAAATTGCATACAAAATGATTGAATATCTAAAATTAAAATTTAAACCAATGTTAACATATCTCTTCTTCTTCACTAAGCCTTAGGTTTGCAAGAGAGCCCCCAAATGGTGGCAAACTCTATGCAAACTCCTGCTGCAG
>WURS02107234.1:0-23245 GCA_011762765.2 Rhinocypha anisoptera | reverse complement strand
GAGTGTTATTTTTCTCTGTGTCCTGTGTTTTTCGTCGCCACCCCTGTGGCCGTGCTATTTTCTATATGTATATATATGTGTATATATACATATACACACATATATATATTTATATATACATTTATGTAAAATGGTAGGATATATGTAGAAATAGGAACACAAAATAAAAGGAAACTTTTTTTTTCGGTGGTTCCTTAATAGTCTTCAGTAGGATAAGTGCCAAGTGGGTGGTGGTATCCTAATCTTCCTTCTAAAAAAGGTGGTGGTGATGAATCCACCAACATTTACATGCAGAAAAGAGGCTTTTCGTTTATATTGTTTGCGTTTCTGTCATACATCCCGCCATTATTGCTTCACGCGTATGAGCTATCTTTTAAAAAATATGCATATAATAGATTATATAAACTTACTATGAATATGGTTAATCATTACACTTATAAATTAGAAATTGTACTTAACCTTCTTCTTGTTTAGTTCCCATCCTGTCTTTTCCTAGGTAATTGTAAATAAAGGCATCTCACACGTTGATCTCGATTTTTTTTCTATGGTGAATTATCTGAAGCCATATGGTCGATTTGGTGTCAATTTTTCATAGCTGGATAAAAAAAATTAAAATTGACGACTATCATCGTGTATTTTCTCCGTTTGTTCTCAACCCGTTTCTTTCTTTTATGCCGTCCCAGTATACGAGTATCTTAGCCGAGCCAATATAATTTTATTATGCCTTTCGTTAATTTGACTGCAAATATCGGATATTTTGTGTATTGCTTTCTCAAATAACCGAAGTTTTCTCCTCGAATTTTAGTTAAAATCCTCAGGTCGCTTTCAAGTGAATGCAATATCTCTGAATAAAACGTCACTGAAAATTAGAGGTAGGCTATTACAAGAATCGATTGACTTGATCAAGACTGAGGAAAGGAATCTGTTGCATACACCGGGGTTCGTTTGTTCTCCTGAGAATCGGTAATACGGAGGTAGAATTTAAGAGGAATGGCGTTTAAAAGTTATCAATCGAATATTAAAACTCGTTGGATTTCAAGTTATTTTCTTCTCTCAGATTTAAAAAAAATCACATCATAGTGGAAAATTTTCCACCGAGGCTAAATGCTTGTGTTCACTGCACCACTGGATCCTAAATGAATCTTTCTGCAAGCTTATTAAGAGTTTTTTATTTTAATCATTTCCTCAATTCCTTTAAGTAAATGCCGTAATTGAGGGATATAGGTGATGATTGGACGAATTAATGACATGCTGACCTAAACTACAGTTTCCAACTAAACCCATCCGCGCGATTGGCTCAATCGCATATTTAAGTTCGCGTTTGTAAAATCGGAAAGCATTTCATTAGTGTTACAATTGAGTTAAATAGAGGATACCCCAGAAGTCAGAATTATTCTGTTCCAGAATCCCATTTTGTACGCGGACATAAAAAAAAGAATTTTACGTAACTTTCTCCAATAAATTCACCAAATTCCGTAACAGTCTACCGAAATTGGAGCTGATGGGCCATTTAAAATTCCAGTTTATGGTTTCCGGATCTCCTCCTGGCTCCGAATTAAAAAAAAAAGAAAAGAAAACATCCCGTCCGTGACCTTGATGCTCATTCCGTTTCTTCCCCCCACCCTATCCCTCGCGCCTTTCCTCATCCACGCACCGTGACTCGACACGGAAAGAGTAATAAATGGGGGATAATCATCTCGCGCCCGTAGAGGGAGAATAACTTTCTCCTCCTTTGTCACACAGGCGCCAGAGAGGAGGGCGACGGGCCGGGAGGCGGGGGCGGGCCCCCGCGTCGGCGGAGTCGTCTTCCGGGGTCGCTCGAATCCGGGGGCGGCGGCGGGCGACCGGGATGCGGCCGGAGGCTGGGGGCTCAACACGCACTTCGAGGAGTTCGTCCTGGGGGAGGAGACGGTGTCCGACGCGACGGCCACGGCCCTCAGGGAAGAGGACGACGACGAACCGCCTTCGACGCCGCCCCCGCCCCCTCCTTCGTCCCCGACCCCTCTGTCCGTCTCCACCGCCTCGCCCCAGAAGCTGGGGACGCCGCCACCTTCGCCGGGCCCGAACTCGCCGAACCCGACGGCCAAGCCTCGAACGGCGCTCCTGAAGCCGCCGAGGAAGAATCCGCCCCTGAATAAGTACCAGGCGACCACGGTTTCACCGCCGCCGATGCAGTTCCTCCTCCCCGACCTGCTATGCCCCACACCCAGGGGTCAGGAGGGTGACAGAGATCATGGGAGGAACGGCGTCGCGGAGACCAACGGGAGAGCATACCTGGTGGGTCGACACGTTGGGACGGGGTCATTTTTTGGGGTCGGTCATTTCTGGATGGGAGGAGGGATAGTCCCAAAGAGGATGACCATGATTCCACCGAATGCAGCTGGTTCTGTAGCATGTCTGAGCGTAATAAACCACAGTATTCAACACCTAGGTCGGTTTGATGGGTGAGGGTGGAGCTCACCTAGAACTAATCCCCCCAAGATGGAGTGTGAAAATTCACATATCAGGGTAAATGAACCAGTTCCGTGCCTTAAGGTTTCCCAGGAAGATCTAGCCCCCTGAAAATTTCACAGTTAGGGTTTTTAGTTGGCCGTGTTTAGCTATATTACCAGGATTTGAAATCAGACCTAGATGCCCCCCTTCCAGTTCTACCTACTGCCTTGTACCACTACAATAACCTCTGAGAGTTATAAACCTGGTTTGAAAGAAGAAACTTTGCTTTTCTGCAAAATATAACTTTTTTCCTTGGGAAAAGCAAAGTTTTTTCTTTCAAACCAGCAATTATTTCCACCAAGTGACACCAACCCCTATTTCAGTTATAAACCTGTCAGAATCCTCAAAAGTTCCACTGTTATATGTAAAAGACAATTAAAATTGATGAATAAATGGTTTCCTCTAATAACAGCAGGAGTATTACACCTTAAGGGTCTGATTTCTGCATCAAGCTGCACCACAAAGCATAATGTTAGGACTGGGAATTTAGTATACGGTTAGTTTTCTTCAAGGATCCTCAAATTGATGGCATTTTTCATGGGAATGCAAATTATGAACATTGAAAACATTTTCCTACGCATAAACTCCCCTAGCAATATCATTTGGTATTTGGTCATGCAAGAAGGGAGAGGTTATTGGAATTTGAACATTGGAATTAAATTTTTATCCTTCTTTTGGGTTTATCATTGAAATGAAAGCATAGTCATAAGTCTGAATGTGATCTGAAATTATATAAAATATTCTACACTGCATATTGCGTGAACTGTAGATGTGAATAAAGGTATAATAGATTGAGAGTAATGTCTGAAAATCACTAAGAAGCATTGAGTGATAACTTAGATAAATGGAACGTATCCTTTGGCTAAGATATCACAAATACTGCATGGAAAGATTCTCTCCTTAATAAATTTTACACCTGATGGATTCAATGACATTCTCAAGGATATTCAAATAGGAAATCCAAGTATTGTAGGACAAAATCGCTAAATCTGCAGTTGTGAATTTTGATGAAAGGATCAAAACTAATCATAAATTCCTCTTGATACACACTTCTCATTAGGCAGGTTCTTGGTTTAAATTTCCATTGCCTTCTACAGCTATCCTCACGAAATAAAATATTATTTGTCACATACACATGAATCTCTTTTACCTCCTCTTTACCCATTTATTGCTTTTTATTGTCATTTACCCCATTATTAAAATATAGGCTTTCTATTCCTATACTACATAAGCCACATCAATATGGTGAACTTGGAATTCTTAACCTCATTCTTAGCAAAATGATGGAAATATTTTATGGTTATTTTTTTTCTGAAAATGATAATTTATTCAGGCACACCCAAACAAATATACATTTCATAATCTTCCTTCTGATGAAGATGAGTGCATAGTTACCCAAATCTTCAGATACTATATTTCTTTGTTTTTTGTTACCTATATTTTCAATGAATGATGCTTATAATAGGATTTTACAAACATATAACAGGTCATTATTTTGGAAGGATAATTTAAAATGTCACTATTTCAATCAAATCAATATGTTTTGCAATCCCATTTATCACTAATACAGCAAGAGACAATTGCTATTCTCATTACTATTATGACAATAATTATTGCCATCGTATGCCATATTTATTGTGTTGACTGTTGAATTATACTGACTGATAATGGACTGCAATGGTGAAATTTGTCTCAAGATCAAACTAATCTTCAAGTCAAAATCTTCATGTCAAATCTTCATTTTTCTTCCTAGGTATTACAATTCACTTTATTTCCATGTTTTAAATTTCTGAGTGATACAATAAATTCTATTATACATTATGTTCCCTATCTAGTAAATATCATAAATCTTATTTTTGAAAACTGTGGTTGGTGATTTTGTATCTAGTATGTATTAGTGATTCTCTTAGCTTGAAAATCAATTATTTATTTTAATTCGGGTTTGTATGAATTAATTAATTAAGTCTGATTGTTATTCCATGTAAACTAGATGATTCTTCTCATTCCTCCTAAACTTAATAAGGCATCACCCTAACTTGAGTAGAATTATGCTTTAGATAGGTGATTGAATCCACTCTCACTCACTCTCTTTCAGAAGAAATTAAATCCCATGATTTTAGTCCTTGAAACAGCATTCGATTTAATAATTTTCCTCTGTTGTATAGGAATTAGTAAGATATGGAAAATAAAGAATTTCATGTTTGATATTATTGGTGCAAATTATTTTCCTTCTATGCAATGTAACTGATATTTTTGTGTGGGATTTTCATATTATAACATTTAAATTGACTTTTTCCACTACAAATATGTTTTGTAACAATATGCTTTCCATCATGTTGATCACGATTTTAATTTTTCATACATTCTGGGCCATAATGTACATACCATGGATCATTGCTCTTTCTCAAATTGTATGCTCTCCTAATTACCACATATTCTAAGAAATTGGAGGAAAATGTTGGTGGAAGGAAGGATTCATGATAATGTGGAAGATAAAACTAATTACTCTCAATGTTTAAATAATGGCCTCCCAACCTTCTAAAAGACTTCACATAAACTTCACAACATAAATGTCTAATAGTCTCTAAATTGACAAACAGCTCACTAGTTGAAACATATTTTTAGAGGCTCATCTGAGCCCAAACCTCCTCTTACCCTTCCTTTCACACCCTTATATACCCTCCTCCTGATTTGAAGAACCTACTAGTGCTGACCAGACTTGAAACAACACTGTAAAAAAAGGGGGGTTAATTAGTTTCTTCTGAACTTCATCATCCCCTTCCATTCTTTTGATTTTCCTCCCAGTCTGAAGAGC
This sequence comes from Rhinocypha anisoptera, assembly GCA_011762765.2. Taxonomy (NCBI): domain Eukaryota; kingdom Metazoa; phylum Arthropoda; class Insecta; order Odonata; family Chlorocyphidae; genus Rhinocypha; species Rhinocypha anisoptera. Next base: position 17,937 of record WURS02107234.1, on the reverse strand, counting down.
CTTACCAAGCTAGGAGGAAGGTAAACAAGGATGTAAATGGAAGTATTGAAGGAAGTTGAACCTCCAAAGAGCATTAAAAAATATGTTTAAACCAGTAGTTAGTGAAACAACAATTTCTTCTGATTGTGTCATAAATGAAAAAAATAAATTTCAGTATAAGGGAATTGGCTTTCATATAATTCCTTCTCTCATAAGCCAAGGTCATTTGCACATCACTGAGTAATTTTCCCACCTCATATTAACAATATCACATAATTTTCAGTCTTGTGATTTCTGTTGATTGTTTGTTTTTAGAGATTTTCTCATTGGCGACTAAGTAGCATCAATTAAATTACATATAAGTTCCCTCTAATGTGAGATAATATAAATGTTCAGAAATACTTGGTATTTATTATATTTTGAGTATTGTTAGTTGTCGGCAGTCTGGGTATATTATGGTTTTAGGATTGTTTTGGTTTTGATGATTATTTGAAAATATTGTTTCCCAAGAAAAAACAAAATCCAAGTAAAGAATTCTGACAGAATAGTTGAGAACTTTACAGCTGTATCACTTTTTACTAGCCATTTAAATAAAATGCTAATTATACATATAATTTTTAGAGCATACCTTTTACCTTAGGAATTTTTCAAAATATTCAGTTGTGTATTTTAAATCTATTTCCTGGTGTGTGAAATGATTATAAATGTTGGCATTAGTATTCTGGCATATTAGAATTGTTACATTAATCCATATCCTTGGAATAACATAAATATTAAAGTAATTAATTATCTGGTCCACCCAAGAAAATATTTGATCTATTGAAACCTACTTACATGAACACTCTAGTGGTATCATACTCGTAACACCTATTCTGTTTTTAAAAATCTATATCTCAATGCATGTTCATCACAGGTTATCAGCCTGATGACTAGTTTCAAACCGCTCTCCAAACTATCCTGTCACCTACCGAACTCTTCATAGCATCAAACTTCCTAAGACTAACATTCTCCATTATTGTGTCTTGTACACAATCTGTGGCCTACCTGTTGTGTTTTCACTCCTAAGATATTTACCAATAGTTTTCACTAACCTTAATGTCTCAATATCTGTCCTATTAGTTACCATTTATTGTGAATATATTGTCATAATAAGCATAATAAGGTATTTTTTCCATGGCTTTCTGAAGTACTTCTGCATTGACTCTTCCCTATTAGTTATCAAATAGCATCTTATTAACATCACTATACATAATGAAGATAAAATTTATTGTACACATGTAAGTATTTCATGAATCTGTGGTAATTCATTGGGTAGTGTGCTCCTCTACTTAATGGGTGACCATGGTTCAGGCTGGGGTTCAAACATGGTTCCCAAGGGGTTCATGTTACCTCCAGCTGAAACACAAGTCGAGTTATTTTCTGGGTATAAGATATTTCTGGTAGACCAAATGAGGAACAGGGAAAGAAACTGACCCTCTACCCTGATGTGAGAATTTTCACATGCTGTTGCATTTAGTAGGTGTTAGGTGAGCTCTATCCTCACCCAACACACCAACCTTAGGATTAAAAACTGGATGGATGGTTAGATGTACTGCATGATTGCTAAATAGCATCATGTATTTGGGATCTCTGCAGAAATCCTCTTGCCTTCTGTCAGTTTTTTGTTTGATTAACAATTTAGGATACATTATATTAATTGTTATATTTATTAAATGCAATTACATGAAAAGAGGTAACAAAACTGGTTAAGTTAGCCAGTCCAATGTTGGGACTTGTCTGTCATTAATCTTTTGGTTTTCTGCCTTGATGTCAGATAACATCTGACACTGTAATTTTCCTAACCTAATTGAATACCAAACACACAAAAATTATAACTAAAAGTAAAATAATACAAAAAAACATTGTGTAACATAAATAAGAAAATAAAGCACTATTTATGTTCACAATTATGCTTTTCTTTTTTCAAACTGTAGTATAATAATAGAAATCCAATGATGTCTTTCCTGGTCAAAATAAATTGAAGTTAGTGGTGGAAGTGGGTTGCATCAAAATTGGATTGGAAAGGGTTAAGGCTTAATGCCATCGAATTCAGTATAATTACATGTTCAATATAATATTTACCTTTACAGAAGGAGAATGCCATCAACGGCGATCATCAGCTGGCAACTCGCATTGTCAATGGCATCACTAAAGGGCGACCACTGGCACCCTCTGCCCTTCAGAATGCAATAACCACAAAGGGCAAACAAGAAGCAGTATTGGAGGCAGCCAAGGGACATTGCAGCTATGAAAGATTTTTGGAAGTGACTGGATTAAGCCAAAAGTCAATTCTGACCTTCCACCGTCCTATTCCTCCACCTCCAGTGAATGCTTCTAGACCCCTTCCTCCTCCACCACCAAAGCACCGCTCAGTTCTAAAACCCAGAGACGTGAAGATGAGAAGCAAAGCAGCCAGAACAGTAGGTTGGGAAGATGGTTTCGTCGCTGGAGATAGCATACCAACTGAAGCAGTTGTAGGGCCAACTAGAAGATACTGGAGTGGACCATACCTCTGAAGAATGAGGATTTCAGGAATGGGAAGAAACTTATAAATGGATAAAATGCAGGATTGATCACTGTGGGAGGTGTTCATATTTTATTCCACCCTCACAGTGAGTAACATCTTATGGAACTTGAAGTGGCCTTGTGATGGTTTAACATGGGAAATTGTCGGTAGGATATGTAAAATGATTTAGTCATTATACTATAAGGAACAATTAGCAGTTTCTCAAAATTTTATACATATATATGTGGTTTTTAAAGCAATTATCTTCATATTACAATGCTTCATCTAGTAGTCAGTGCCACCCTTAGCCATGTGTATGGTGGTAATAATGGTGAAATATACTGTGTAAAGTAAGAATTTGAAATAATTTTTTATAAATGTAAATTTTTTAAAAATATTTCACATGATAAAACAGCACTGCTTCCTATGCATCAACAATGTTTGCATGAAGCAGTTTGTGCAATACCATGTCTTCAATAACTGTCTCAATAATTAATAACCAATTTATTGCACACTGAATAGTTAAAAATTTCCCCAGTAAAATGATTAGAGGTAAAAAGTGAACGATTATGCATTGCTATAAAAGTTCCTTATTATTATGGTGGCCTGGGAGCATTAATTATACGATTAAGATGATCATTGCTTCCCTGTGGTGAGATGGGAATTTCACATGCAAGATTCATTGCACACCCATATAAAATTGTATAAAAAATAAGTATATATAGCATTAAACAAGTACACAAAAATATCACAACTAAAATATCCCAAAAATTCTGGTACTAAAGTATTTGTTAGTTAGGCTGAAATACAGCCAACATAACTATTCTTGTTATATGCTATTAAAAATGCTTTACACTCAGTAAATTTTTATTAATGCATTAATATCTTTTATTGTTGTTGTTTTTGTTGTGATACTAATACCTGAAGAAGCCAATGCAGAAATTTTCTATTTGGACAATTTATCTATTTTACCATTTCATTCTTAAGTAAAAATTAAAGTTGAAATGTAAAAAATCTACTTTCATAAATGTTATTATTGGCATTATTCTGCATCAAGATTAATGTTTTGAACATGATCCATGTGAATTTTGTCTATATAATTGCCTCATTTCAGTATTGCTGGTGTTTTCAAAACTGATTTGAGACATTATCTTCTTTCACTTCTCAGCGGTGTTAAGCCATGAAAATCCTTAACATCTGTTTGTATGAACCATCCATAATTTATACCTTATTTTCTATTAAAAGGCTATCTATTTTGATATGTACAAAAATGTTTGAGTACTTCGGTACCAAAAATATCCAATAAAGTATTTGTGAATATTTAGGCTATGTTATAATTTTTACTAAAATTTATTAAGGATAGTTTAAATTGATAAATACTTAAATTTCCTAATTATCTCAGTAAATATATAAAGATAAATAAATACATCTCAGTAAATATAAACTAGTATTCTCCAATTGTTGTCTGAAATTACCTACACATTTGTTTACATCCATTCTACAGCTGTTTTCTTGAAACTTGAAAATGAAGCATGATTCTTTTCCTAAGCTTTTTCCAATTAATCTGGAATTACTTTTTCAAATAGTTTTGGCACACATTTTTATGGCCGTTTGAGATGCCAACCATTCAGGAAAATTAGTTAGAGCAAACACAATATCCATGCCCTGGGCAGGATACAAACCCATGACCTGTGGGTTAGCTGGTGAGAGAACACGGTACCCACTCAGCTAACCCAGCTGGCTTGAAAATTTAGTATAATCCAAATCCATATTGAGATAAACCTATTAAATGTGATTTGTCATTGTTGTAGTCACCCAGTGATTTAGTCAAGTTTCACACATAAAGAGGAAAATTTGAATTATTATGTAATATAATGTTTTTCTCTTTATTTGTTTAACAATTTAAAACTATGATAAATATTTTAGAACATTTAACAAGGTTACAATGAAATTGTCTTTAAACATTCACTCCTGCATTTCTGCAGCTGTTGGAAGTGTTTTTTTTCATGACGGGATCAGGAAAAACTTTGCAAAGTGATGAGATTTTCAAAAAGAAAATACCTACTTTTGCCTCCTCTGGAATAATCATGATGGCTAAAGGCTCAGATATCTCTTAACTCGTTTCTAGGAGAGACTGCTACTAGAAACATTCACGTATGTATAAAGGATTGTACATATATAGTTAAGAATACAAAATATCACAACATCATTTTTATATTACTCATAAGAGAGTAGAAACAAGGAACTTACAATAGTTTTTGCTCATTTCCTAAAAAAGCATAAATTCTGCTTTTGACCTATTTCTCTTTAAAGAACCCCTCCTTCCTTGTCACATTTCTTGCAGCCGAGTTGGTGCTCTAAAGTAACCTAAAAACAGAATGCTATATGATGGCAAGCTATACATAACTAACAGAAAATTCCATTATTCCACAGGCAAATCAAAAGCTAAATTTTTACATATTTTATACCAACAGTTATTATTGTTGTCATGTGAAATATCTTTCTACATATATTCCCCCTATTTATTGTTACATTTTTCTCACAGAAATCCTGGAAAAACAATCATTCATTTTTCAATTATTCATCATTTGTAGCAATTTATTTAACTTGCCTCATTTCAGGTTGATAGCAACAGTTAAGGATCAGATATATCTTTAAATTGAACACTCTATGGCTTACCACAATGGGTAAAACACAAGGATCAAAAGTTGTGAAAACTTGAATTTCATTGTAACTTTATGTACCATTTTATGCAATATTCCATCTAAGGTGCCACTGATATTACATGATGTGTTTTTAAGTATGGAAAAACTTATAGGAAAATTCAATAATCAATAGATTTTATTGACTCAAGCTATAGATTAGCTTATCTACTCTATCATCAGTCAGAATTTGTGTATAGAAAATCATGATCTGTATCAAGCAAATGGAGGACAAAGAAATTGGAGAAAATCCACCTGAGGAAATGACCATTGTGATATTTCAAAAAAGGTTTCTTAAGTCTTGAGAGGTAGCTCATGGTGGTCAAAGTCCTTTACTACTGAAGACTGATTTCAAATCCTGGGATTGTATCTGAATGCCTGCGGCTAATTACAAGCTGAGTGATTTTTGGAGTACCAGATCTTTCTGGTAAACCACTAGGAAAGGAATGACCCCCTGCCCTGATGTGAGAATTTTCTCATTCTGTTGGACTAGGTGAGCGTTTCCCTAGCCTAACAAACCAACCATAAGGTTGAAGACTATGGTTTTTTGGTCTTAAAACATTTTGTCAGGGATGGGATTAAGAAAAAAATGTCAGTAATATTGTTGATCAATTTTTCGAACTGAATTGAGTGATTGATGGATACTGGGCCAAGTTTTCTGTACTCAATTATTGAGATACTTTATGGTTGTTGCAGATAACTCATTGATTTCCTTCCTTTGCTTTATTTATGTAACCCTCATGCAGGACTGCCACATATAGTCTGAGTTTTCAAACATAACTTCCTAAAAAAAATTCCTTTCTACTCTCAAAGTGTTCCATTAAAATGAAGCATATGTTTCATGTGCAACCAAGAGGAATATCTATTAATTATCATTTAAAGGCACTGGTGGTGTTCTAAAAATAATAAAAAATGCTGTGATCAGTGCATGTTCACCATTCATCAACCCATTTGAATGTTTGTATTTTTCTGGTTATATAGCATTAGGTTTTCTTGAAACTGTAATTAACTGGTTCATTTGAATTGCCAATGAAAGTAATGCTCTTGAAAGTACAGGGTTTTGGTAATGCTATACAAGTCAGCAACATACTTCAAATAATGTTTAAAGATTACAAAACTATTGTCCTTAAACCTACAGTTGGTTTGTTGGGTTAGTATGAAGCTTGCCTAGTACTGAGCCCAACAGCATGTGAAAATTCTCACATTGGGGTTAGGGGTTCATTTCTTTCCCTGTGGTTTATCAGGAAGATTTGGTACCCCAAAAATCATTCGACTTGTATGGTGTTCACGGGTAATTCCAAGACTTAAACTTAAAAAGACTTGTCTCCCCTTCAGCAGGGGAAACTGGGATACTGCTTAAGTCTTTAGAAATATTCTATGAATATCATGATGGCCATCAAAATCTTCGGGAAAACAATATTGAATTATAATATTCCATGTTTTCAAAACTTGAACGTCCACTGGAGTTTAAGGACCACATGTATATATATATATATACCAAAATTTAGATTAAAGCCTTCAACATTTAAAGGTTTTCGGTACACACTTTGTAAATACAATGCATGTTCATCTATCTAAATGTACGGTATCTCTTCTTTTAGAACCTCGTATTTAGCTAATATAACATTTTGCAGCCTCCTGATTTAGATGTGCAGGGAAAACTCATAATTTATCCCATCTCTTCAAAGTATTTTTGTTTTTCACGTGGGGAGCTTTAAGTTATAAATTTAAATATGTTTTTACGTTTTACACAATAACTTTTTGGTGCAGTGTTTTTTTTTAAATACAAGCAGCTCTTTGATTCATTTTAAAACTCTTAGATTATCCTGTTTCTAATTACATAATACAATGGACTGAGTTTACGAAAAGTCATTTTTACATCTAGAATGATGTAAAAATAACACTATGCAACTTTTATCCTGTATTTTCATTATCAGTTATTATTCATTCATGTTCATTTTTGCCGATATTAGTTTCCTTTCGAAAATATTATATTGTCATAATCTTAAGATTGACATTGGTGTTGTTATTTCTGAGGGTATAGTCGTCACAAACTGATATGAAAATAAATATATAATTACCGCAATTGGTAGTTACAGCTAATTTATTTATCCTTTACAATGATAATTAATCATCACAGTTTGACGTCAGACGTCCCTCTTTTGTTCGATCAACAACAAGTTTGTTGATTTCGTTCTTCAGAATGACTGCGAAAGTTAAGTTTGAGAAAAAGGCGGAATTTTTCCGGCGCATCATACTTATTATTACCATTTCAAGACTTATCTTTTGACCCTGCAAAGTCATCGGAATACTTTATTTGATACCACCTACATTCGTTCTTTTTACCTATTTCAAAAATCGCAGAGAAGAGACATTGGTTAAAGTAAGTACATTTGTTCTTATAATACTATTCTATAATAATTATTAAGGGTCCTTTTAAGTATTATATTAATATTAAGAGGGGTTAATATTCGCAAATATACATTTTGTGTTGTTCTTATAGCATATTCATAACAAAGTGTTGATATCAGCTGCATGGAGTACTGAATGGAAGTACAAATGAAGATGCAAAATTACCATAAATGAGAATTCGTTACGCTTCATCGTAATATACAACCGGTAATTTTAACTACATACAGAATTTAATATAAATTATCAATTTAGTTGTAGAGAAAAAATATATATAGAGATCAGCATAAGTATATGAAGTAGGGGTTTTGAAACTTTGAAATCTCTAATGTGCATTTGTCTTCTTGAGTGTATCTATTCCGGAACTTAATGTTTTTATGATATCTATCTTTCAAAGTTAGTTTGTACTTGGCTTACAGCGATTGAGTCATGCATATTTTTAAGGTAACACTGTTATTTTCCAAGGTGACTAGAGGTACTTACTCTAAATACCTTGGCTATTATCAGTAATACTGGTCTCATCGGTTTATGCGCTCGGCTCCATATTTCTCTAGTCTTCCTTTGTCCAAACTTATTTCACATAAATGACTGACAATTTTCAGTAATTAATTTTAGTGTTAAACATCCGAAAGTTTTGAGTGAGGTAAAATTTCATATTTTCCTCCGATAATTTATTGCGACAAGGTTAGATCTCAGCATGAACGATGCGGCTACTGGCCAATTCTGTTAGATGGGCAACTGAAAGTTGTAGTAATTTACTTCTTTTAAGAGGAAAGTAATTTCATATTACGTATTTCTAAGAATTGGAGGCAATGGAGAAACCGGGCGTCTATTTAAGTGGAGTCTCGAATAGATCCTTGGTCTTCCCGAAGGACGGAGTACTGAGCAGGCGTTAGCCTGGAGTTAACGGGCTCACTGGTTTATTTATTTTTTTGGAGGTGGTGTGGAAAATGCAGTTACGCACTCCCAAGGAAGATAGCCCTGGGAAGTGTGGGACTCGGCCCATACCCACTAAAAACCACACCACGTGATTTCGCCTATCAGGGAAGGCGGCAACCACTGCAGGCGGACGTCATGCGGCCATCATTCTACCCCAGTTCGTTCAGCTACGGGTCTGATGCTGGTGCGCTTATTAAAGATGCATAGGGAAATCATTCCCCCCACAATTACCCGACTGGCACAGTACCCGAAGTCTACGAGTTTGAGTCTCGCCGAGGACATGCATGTTGTTTTGGGTTCTATTCTACAACTTTATTTGGTTTGAAACGACTATAGGCGTCGACACACCCTAAAAACAAAAATACCATTACGGAGTTAACTTGAGGTCTCCAAATGGGAAGGATTAAAGCATGAGAATAGGTTTACGTAGAAATTCCTCGTAGCGATTCTATATCCGGGGAAGAGGATTTGGAAATGGGAAAAGCTCGGAATAAATTATGATGAAAACATTATAGCTACTGGAATTCACGTTTTACGAGTCATGGAATCCAATTGAAAATTAATGAATTTTATAGTTTTCAGGAAATTATTTTGGGAGAATGAATAATTATTTATTATTATTTCATCCGTCTCTCTATCTCGTCTATCTATCGTCGTCTATCTATTTATTATCTGTTTTCCGTCTATATAATATAATCAAAACTACCAAAGATAATATAATACTAAGTATTTTTAAATGAACTATTCCGAGGATCGTTGTAATTATATATATATATATTTATATATGTGAAAGAAATAAGTGTTATGAGAACTACGCAACTTCAATGAAGACATGAGGGTTGGCGGAATAATTGCAGTTTTGGGTCGAGGGTAAAATGTGTTGCTGTAAAAGAACGCGACAGACTACTCGAGAACGTAATATATCTTGTATTGTTTTTCCTTGTCAACTTAAAGTATGATTGACAGCTGATTTTTTTATTTGTTACTAACAAAAGTAAAGCCATCAATGTCTTCGTGTTGAGAGGCTGTGGGGTCTCTAGGGACAAAGTTTTGGATCTCCGTGATGAGGAAAAGGTCTTGTCAGCGAAAGCGATGAGTTGTGTTTTATAGTACACAATTTTGCAAACATATATATATATATATGATATCGACTAGTTTACAGAGAAGTCTGAGCCGATTATCCCGCGAACTTTGACGTATTACTCACTCGTCTCAGACTTAGTTCATCTGAAGGCAATTCCGCCCACTCCTTCAAAGTGGCCCATTTAACCCGAAAAGTTGTCCAGGAAACCAATATCCGTCATACTTGATAGAAAATATTCTCTGCTGAAGTGGTGTAGTGGTGGGATTCAGACTGGACGAGTATGTCGATTATGGAACCTCGTGACCGTTGACGAGAGGTCTTGAGGGAAAAAGGGGACTCATTACCCATATTTGTATAAAAAATATGATATAAAGACAAATTCAAAACTCATGTTTTGTTTACGTTTAGAAAGCAACATACTTTTCATGATGATGTGGATTATGCTCCCAGTTTATTAGAAACGACTCCGTCTATTCATTAAAAAATTGGAGAACTAGTAATATCAGAAACTTGGAAAATTCCATTTATATTTTTATTTTATCTTTTTCTACTTTTTTATTTCATATTTTTCGTAGTGAGAAAAAAAGAAAATTATAAGTGGATATTGCAAAGCTTCTGATTAACCTACATCTTAACTCAGAAGGATTTCCACAAAGTTACGCCTGAGATGTTTCTTACATAAAATATTTCCTTGATAGTAGATGGTTATAAAATAGTGATGAGTAATACGCAAAGATTGTATTAAAGGTAACTCAGGACTGAATATTCGTCCGAAGGAAATAATATCGGGGTTGGAATGAGTACATACAACTCTCATCATCATGGATAAACCATTCGAAGGTTGGTTTTAACATCTATCTAAGCCATCCTGTTACTTACCAATCGCTTCATAGTTGATATATACACTTAGCTTTTAATTGTAAACCTAGCATCCCCGTTTATTATAAACCCTACGTCTACCACTACCGTTGATCCCTTCTTGGGCCTCGTCTGCCAATACGGAGGCTGCAGGTTCGGATCATGGATAGATGGATAGGGCATGGATGAATGTTTCGTCATTGTTATAAATTGTTTTACTGTACTGCCTTAATTAGCCTAGTGAAATGTGAGTGGGCAATTGAACAATAAAATAGGATTCATTCCAAAGCTGCCTTAAGATGTTTGCCATTAGCGTCCATATTTATTCCATCATAATAGGTAGTGCACAAGAATTTTATTTTCGCCGGCTCTTCCAACTACTTCTTCCTCTTTGTCTTCTGTGTGCAGGGAGCATGTGGGTAGGGTAGTTTGTGTACGATATTGTTCGAGATTACTAGGTGAAAAGCTTTTTTAGATTCACAATTGCAATAAAATCCGCAAGAAATACAATTTTGTTAATAAATCCAAACTGGCCCATGATTATCTTCTTTCTATTAAGCGTTCTCCCATTTTCAGTTGAGGTGCCTTTCATAAAAAATGGCTTCAGCCACATGCCCTTGCTGACACTAACCATTCAGTAAAATAACGTAATTTTGGGAAAAACAAAACACCCTCACTCTGGGAGGGGTTGGCACTCATGACCTTTAAGGTAGACAGCGAGCGTGCTATCGGCAGGTAACCCGGTTGGTAGACAGGTCTTCAGTTATAACTTATACTTACTGCTTTCCTCTCATATTTTGGTTCATTATACTTGAAAAAAACTTTAATACATAATATGTTGCGTTGATCGTTTAAAGGTTTTGACACACATCTGTCCTTTTATGTTTTGTTTTGGTGAAAGTTATAAATAATTCTAAGGAAAATGACAATTTTAACATAATGTGACGCCATGGCCTAGTTTCATTTCGAAAGCGCGGGTAACGAGGTAGTAGTTCCATGAGTCGCCGATAGAGGAAGGAGAAGCCGTGGAGAGCCGAAGCGTCGTCGCTCAAGTCGCAGCGTGAAGCGGCATGGGGCGACTACTGCATTTTCCTTTCGGCGTCGGATCAATTGAGCGGGAATACATAAGAATGTTTCAAAGGGTTTTTCTAGAAGTCCAATTGCTATTCCTGGAATTCAGAAAATAATATAGCCACCATATATGAATCAGCGGATTTAAAGTAATAAATAAAAACTTCTTTAAACATGTGGAGTTTCACTTTAGTTTTACGCGTCATAATTAATTAATTATTTACGGCTAAGGTAATTAACACTTTTACGACAATTATAAATGAATGTAAAATCGCGTGCAAATAAATTTCCGAGTAAATGTAACGGAATGGCTTTATTATCAAGGGTAAGCACCTTAAGTGGCTGGCCAAATTTGTAAAATATGTTAAAAATGTTAAAGAGAGCGAAAAAAAGAATACGAAGTTCGTTAAAAGTTGTTTTGCGAGTGATATTTTCTAAGCGATGCCAATAAAATGTTTTTATAGGGGATATACATTCGCACGAACTCGAATTCGGGTCTATCGCTTCAATAAACGACATCTTTCATAACATAAGTGTTATTAGGAATCATATTAATTCTCTAAATACTGGTGATAGGTTTGTTAAGGTGACAGGTTTATAATTAATTAAATTCCGAATTGTGATGGTGTTTAGAATTATAAATGTGATGTTGCTTGTGACAGATTTTAGAATCCTAAGTAAATAGCTGTTCATACAAAAATGACCCGGAAAGATTATTCTTAGTTGAAAAACACATAAAATACGTAAACGAATAGGTGCAATGATAAAAATATCGCATCATGATTTCATAGTGTCAATTAATCTGGAGCGTTTGGTCTAATTGAGCCAGGGGAATGTAATCCTCCACAATCCTTTCTTAAATATGAATACCTCTTCAAATTAAAAGAAAGGATTCTACTTAGGGGACAATGAGTAAATGTTGTTAAATTACAATGCTACAACACTTTTATTCATGTTTTTTTCAGACTATGAACTCTGTCTCAGGATCGCATCAAACAAAGTTATCGATATTGAGTCGATTAAGATCTTGAGTACCTTCAGACCTAATTGACTACCAACATGATTGTTTATTTTTGAAATTTGATCCAGGAGGAATTATGAACTTTTCTCTTGTCCATGATCAATTATTAATAAGTTTTAAATATTTGACTGCATAATTTTTCTTCGGATAGAAAAAAACAATGTAATTTAAGCGTAGATGTTTCTATAATATAACAAATAGTCATAACTCTAAACTCCGAAAGGACTGCTCAATTTAAAAAGTGAGGATTTAAGCCCATATCCTAGTTTTCTTACGTTTTACTTCACTTCTATCGAACAGAGCTCTGTTTACAAGTATAAGTAAGTCTTATAATGACAAAAACATCTTCAGGATCTAAGAATACGGACAATCACTTCGAGATGATCTTTGGTTCAACGGTATTATTGAGTTGTGTCGCCACAACCATTTCTTCTATCTGTGAGAAATCAATGGCAGCGAAATGAGCTCCAGTTGGCTCAAGGTATTATTTATATATTTTGAAGTTTTGGCAACATCGTCTTATTTTTTCCTTGACGCTCTTTGGTTCCCAAATTATTAAATACGTATTACATAAGTATATCAAAAGATCTTTGTGGAAATCAGCTGGCACAGAACTACACATTTTACATTTACATTTTTGCGCATTGATCATTCTCTTAATAATCCCCAGAAAAATCAGCAAAAAAGTAAGCAGTTCATTAAGCGCATCATTTCCATTCGTGGTTACTGAACGTGACTGCATTTGACGTTCTGATGGTAAACACAAGCCGGAAAGTGAGTTAGTGTCTTCACACATATGTTCAGTTTGGAAGCTATTCGGACACATTAAATGGACAGTTTGAGAATACCTATTTTACTCTCTCAGTAGATCTTCCTAAGAGGGGAACATGGATTTTCTTCTCCTGATACGGACGCTTGTAAGCTAGCGTAAGAGCCGGTTCCCACTCCCCCTCCTCCCCACGCTATTCCCCAAAACGCCAGGATGATTCCTCTTTTCCTCGCCTCACCATGCTCCCCCCACCTGGTAGTTACTAGGCTGCGCGGATGTTGTGGAACATCTGTAATAAGTGCTCTTCCAGCAAACATCCTCTACGTAAATCAAGGGGGCGAGTGAGTCGGATAAAATGTAGTACACCTTCGCCCCACTATCCAGAGATCGCTTCCATTCGCCCTCACATTCCTCCCTATTTCCCGTGCTACGAACTATCCACGCACAGGTTCGCTCCTTCCTGCCCCCGAGAAAATGATTGGGCAATGACGTGGACTTCCCGACCGGGATGTGCTCTCATTAAAGAGGCGGAAAGGGCGAGGAGGAGTCTCGGGAAAAGGATCTTCGTCACATCGGAGGGAATGTCGATTTCCAAGTATGTCTGTGCCACATCTTCATGATGCATCTCGAATAGGACACCCCAAAGATATGGCATACGGTCGTATTATTCCTTTTTCAGTGAAAATCAATTGAATATTGCATATAGACACTTTAGATTATTTAATTAAGTTAAATATAACAAAACAGAACAAAGAGTTTTTACAATAGTTGAGGTGATATCAATAAAAAAATAAGAAATACCAGCAACAAAAAAGCGCAATAAATATAAAAATGATGTAAAAATCAGGTAGAGACCAATTTAACTGTAATCTAATTCAGTAGGTTACAATATGATGTATTATACAAGTTGCAGTCTGTTACGTTTCAGGAAGGAGTTGAACAGGGTCTGTAAAAAGAATAGGTCCAGAGAAGGGAACTTGATTGGCCAGAGAATTAAATGCTGAATAAATTTCGCAGAATAGGGATCGTTGAGAAGTGGAAAGGTGGAGTTTGAAGAAGGCCGGTTGTGTGGGAGGTGAAGGAACACGAATTAATAACAGAGGAAGTGGGCTGTCAGCTCGGAAAAAAGTAGTTGAAGATGTAAAGGAATTTCACGTCTGAGACAAATCGCCGGTTGGTGAGGTGAGAAATTCCTTCGAAAGGAGAGGGCGAATTCCCTGGATGAATTTCCGAGGGAGGGGATGCGATACGGGCTATGGGGTAAAAAAAATAGTGTGTTTATTTCTAGGCTCATTGGGCAGTCGGTCGACCAGAATGATTACAGAGTACTCTAAAATAGGAAGTGCATTATACAGTACAATATGGAGAATATGGGACGACTTAGTTGTAAGGAATTGTCGTTTCTATTGAATAGTTAGTTAATTTTGGATTTTTATAAATGCACAGAAAATGATAATAAATAAGGAGAGAACAAAGAGTGAGGCATCAGGGGTGATGTGGTCGAATTTCATCATTATGAATATAAATACGTGCTACGTAAAATTTTTCCACAAAATAATTATTTTGTGGAAAGCTGCACGGGTTTATATTCATAATGAAGGAAGAATAGTACAAAATAAAAGGACAAAAACAAAATGTGGTGAGGAGAATGGAAATGTACTGAAAATGAAGACCAATAAAGAATTTCGGCTTAGGTCAATGTTATAAAAATTTTAGCTTAGGTCAATGTTGTTTCTCTTTGGAATCGGTTAATCTCCATGCGCACCTCTCCTCTTACAAAAAGTGTTTCCTCCAGTTGGCGATTGACTATAGAGTGGTGTGTACATTTACACATCTTTTATTAGAATTGGGCCAAGTAACTCTGTTAAAATTTATTTAGTCTCCTATTATTACAGTCTCTCCAAAAACTTCGTTCGATACAATGCAGATTACGTGGTGTTTTTCGCATTACGTAGTTTTCGTGGATTTACTTCTAGATGATGTTCATCATGCTATTTAGATGTTTACCTTTAAAAATAATTTAATACATCGAGCCGAATGTTTATACAAAAGAACGATATTTAAATCTGATGGTAGTTAATGGATGCAATTCCTCATCATTGAAGATGACCGCAAAAACGCAATTAAAACGTTACACAAGATATTATCCCACGGTCTGTAACTTACTTCACACTTACTGGAGTGGAAATGAAGCATTAGCCACTAGAATATAGGTGTATCATTGGGTACCTTACTTTAGAAATAGAAGTTATAATAACACATCATTTAACGTAATATTTAATTATTTTATCATAATGACAACGTTTTATTTTGTGGAACAAGTAGTGACAAGTTATTTTGTGGAACAGTACTACATCTTTGTGTATTAAACATGCCTGTCTTCCACTACATTTCGCTTAACACCGTCAGTTATAGTGACAACATGTTGTTTTTCCTATAAATAATTAAAATGTTGACCATGTTTTATCTCATGCTATCGTTTACATGTGGTTAATACTAAAGCTACGGTATTATCACTACAATTTTACGAGCATATTGAGATACCACTGTTACCTATAAGTTCTCTTTTGTATTAACTTTAAGAAACATCGATTCCGTTGGCCTCCAAAATAAACGAAAGTGATTGTAATGTTTTACATGGTGTAAATAGGTTTACTTTCACAAATAAATTATCGTGATGTTAATTTTATTTGTAAATATTATATATAATATAAATATTTGATTTTGTATTTGATAACATTTAGGCAATAAAATACTCTCGTACGGGTGATATTGAAAGGCGGATAAAAAAACTTTTAATTCGCGAAAAAAAAACGTTTCATCCACATTGAGGCAAAAAAAATAAATAGCAGAATTGGAAATATCAACACCCCACTTCGGCGAAAGTTGACAGAGAGGAAAAAATGAAATATTTTTTTAATGTGACTTAATGCAATTATTTTTGTGCACGCATGTTTTCTCCGGAAAATTCAACAAAGCCGTGTTTATTCTTTCAATAAATGTTTGGGCCAATTCCAGTTTAAAATGACGTGATGCAATGCTGCCAAATATTTAGCAATGTTTCTCGAAATAATCAATGCTACTATTCATATAGTTGATAGAACATGTCATTAATTTGTTCAAAAGTACAAACAGAGATAAACTAATTTCCTTTCCAAAAATTTCATTTGATTTCCCAAATAATGTTTAGTAGTGTTATCCAATCAAAATGTTTCAATAAAATACAATTATACCTTCAGAAAGGTTGTTAATTGTGTTGATCGAATTTATATCCATTGTGTTGACAGTGAAATTTCTTTTTGGATATATCTGTTTTTTTTAAGGTGGTTATGAGCTAGGTTTGTAAAAAATATGTAAAGTAAGATTTACCTATTGATTTCCTCAAGTTAAATTTCCCTATAGAAGTCTGTAATAGTAGTAGAAATATTTTATTTATGAAGACGGATTTTGACCTGTTTTTATTACGTGGAATATTACATTCCAGGGCTGAGATAGAAGGAAATGACACGAAACAGTGTTTAATTTGAGATTTTTGTATTCCACTAATTATTTTTCATATAATACACCTTAAATGCTTTCAAAACGATCTACACAATTTGTTAAACTGTTCTACACATTTTAATTCCATATATAGTAAATTTAATTGATGTTAATTCAACGTGGATCATCAGTACCATAATAATGCCTTTTTCATAATTTTATGATAATTCTAGGGATCCACACCATAATAATATATCAGTAGCTGTCAGAGGTACTCGAAAAATTTTGGTAATAACTTGTCACATATTATCAAGTGAGACAGACTGAGCTATAGAGAAGGAGTGAAGGTGAATGGAGAAAAGGTAGACATGATATGGATTGCGATCCTGCCAGAAAATGAGGAGGAGCTACCGGAAACACTGGATGCGATGGAGTCAGTACTGGGGAAAAAGTATAAATAATCTCACATTAAACAAGTGAAAAACTAAAGTTGAAGGTGGAGAGTGAAGACAATAAAAGAGTTGATATATCCCTTGAAAGCCAGACACAAGACACTGACGAGTCTCAGTATCAGGGTAGCAAAATAACTTCAGATAGTCGCAGCCGAAAAGATCTAAAGAACCCATTAAAACCAGGCTAAGTTGGGCTTTTATAAGAAAAAACAAACTTCTCACCCCCAGAAGCATCAGTGCAGAAGTAAGGAAACGACTGGTGAAAACATTTGTGCAGAGAGTTATGCTGCATGGAAGCGAGACCTGGACGCGGGAGGATGGCAAGAGTAGAGTGGAGACGTTTGAGCTACGGTGCTCCCGGAGGATGCTGAAAATGCCCTGGGTAGACCGAGTAACTAATGAGGAGGTGCTGCGGAGAGTTGGGGAGAAGAAATGCCTGTTCCATATGTTAAAGAGAAGAAGAACGGGGCTTATTGGACTCATTTTGAGTCACAAAAGCCTAGTAAAAAAATATCTTGGAGGGCACGGTGGACGGAAAAAATTGTAGTTGAAGGCCTATGTGTCCTACGTGGGGCAGATCTTTGAGCAACCATGCTGCTACTCCTATACGTCTACATCTACATAATAC
>WURS02106908.1:0-23265 GCA_011762765.2 Rhinocypha anisoptera | reverse complement strand
TTTGGAAGGTTGTTCAGCAGCCACCGAATAATCAAAAAGTGTCTTTTTATCTTTGTGCCTGTTTTTTTTGTGTTCTTTTGTGTGTGACAATCATCTTCTCACTTGAGCCAACTCAATACGTTATTTATTAATATATATATATATAAGTTCCTAGTTTTTTGCTTCTCTTTGGCAAATACAAAAAATATTGACTATTGTGATCGAATAACAGTAATTGACCCTAATGAAATGAATTTTGGTGACAAAATATAACTAGTTTAATTTGTCTCAAATTTTATTAGTGTTTATAATAGGAAAGATACAAATTAACTTTTAATTATATAGGTTGATACTAGTACTGTCTTTTCTTTTGGAATTCATAAGAGGGCTAGGTATTGTGAGGTTATGCCTTACTGTTAATGTATAAATATGTATAAGTAAGAGGTAAGGTCTATACACCATATTCATTTTCAGGCTTTTAGAAGAAGATAAATATAAGATTACATAATTACTATTTGTGTCTCAACCTTGTGACTCATTTTTATAAAAGAATTCCTACTGTATTTAGTTCATGCACGTAATACATTTTATAAGAATGAAAACGTAATACACATTTTATGATCTTGTAAGAATTAAACAAACCATGAGCGTGCAAATCTCTGAAAAGGAGTCTTCAAACTGGAATTGGGTTACCTGACAATTATAGCGATTCCTTCCCATGAAAAGTGGCCAGCGGTTGGAGGCAAAAATTTGGGGAACATTCAGGATTTTAATACTGAAATAATGCTGACCACTTTAGAATTCTTTACAACTTATTCCATTAGTATTTCTTTAATCAGTATAAATTAATATTTCCTGTTTTTATTATTTCTAGCTAGGCTGTAGTCCTTTAAATTTTACAAAGAACAAATAGATTATATTCATACGAATCCGTGTCTATGCATGATACAAATGATTACCTTAATATTACAGATTTTCCAAATATTTATTTAAAAAATTATTAATCATTAAACAATAAAATTTAGAGATAAAAATTAATATTGAAAAATTAATTAAAATTACCGTTTCGGCATTATTATTATCTTCCACATAAAAGCCTTGTCGTAGAATACTCATTAGTTACCATTAACAACGTATTTACCTCAGAGAAATCAAAGCTATTCGTACTTAATGATGAAGTTCTTTGTGATTGAAGTATGTGATAAACAAAGTATTCTGAATTATTAAACCCACCATACATACTAGGATATACAGATCTTATTAGTAGTTTAAAAATATATATATCCCGTTCTAGTATATATTTTATGTCGAAGGTCATACGCATAACTTTTCGTTACATGCAAATCAATCTGAAGAGGTAAAAACCTTAATATTCTTAGAAATGAATCAAATGATGTTTTTTTAATTGATTGAGAGTTCATAACACGTTCAGTAAACTCTTTTTTAAAAATAATCTCCATTACTTAGAGTGACAATATGACTTTTGGCATTTATTAAGTGTATGAATGTCATGATCAATGTTTGCAAACAGCATGAATTATGTGTGAAATTGTGTGAGATCCTGATTATATTGATTAAATACACTACTGTCTGATCCACAACTAAATTTTACAGATTTAGCCGGGACTTTTATGGAACTTGAAACTAATAAAACGGCTAATCCGAATTTCTACGAAATTAATTGAAGATTTCACACCGATTTCATAAAATGAAAGGACTATAACCGCACCCGACAGACAACATGCGTACATCCCCACACAACAGAATAAACTCACGACCAGCTCACGTTCAATTTCCCCAGATCATTTTGAGGACCATTTTGACATCGCTTCGTTCATCTAATCAATGCACCTTGCACCCCACCCCACGAAAACCATCGCATTGACGTTTCAGGTGGCCTGTTTCTCCCACCGCACCGGGACACCTCGAGGACTTCTGTGGTCCCTCAGGACGATGACGGCGACGGAATATTGCCCGCGTGGGGAAGTGGTGGGGGAGGAGGCGCAGAGGAGGACGACGGAGGGGTGGGGAGGGCGTCGAGGGCCGAGGAGGAGGGCGGGGAGGAGGTGGGCCCCGGGGTGGGCGGGGACGAGGAATGGGAGTGGGAGGGAGGTCCGGCGTCCGCCGGTCCGGATCTATCGGGTGCAATCGCTGCCTTCGCGCCCCTCCTCCGCCTGGAGCACCAAGAAGCCGTGGGCGAAGCATCGGCCGCCCGCCGACAGAGGGTCCGGCGACTTCTGGGACTGCGGGTGCAAGTGCTGCTAGGTTTTCGCAACGTGGAGGAGGGATATTTTGGTGACCACCCGAGGATACCGCACTACGGGTGAGAGAACTACGTCCCAGTCGGACTAGCCAGTCAGTCGACTACTATTTTTCTTCGTTGAAGTGGAATGTCTCCGAACTGCATTACAGTAAAATATATGGGGAGCTGATTTTCACCAAATATGCATTGTGAAATATAATAATTGAGGTCACAAAATTCAATCTTATAATATTTGATTTTTAATTCTTCATTCAAAACAATGCGAATATTTATTTTTTTATTCACAAAGAAGATTCCATGGAATTAAAGTGAGTAGCCCCATAGAATGACACGCTCGTACAAAGTTATGACAAAATTTGAGGTTTATTCTTATTGACATGAGATTAAAATGAGCGGAACAATGTTTCATCAAGCCATTTTAATGAATGACCGTTTTATTTTCGGCGTTTTTTCCGTAATTAAATATGAAGTACTAAGGGTAAATCACCTACAAAAATACTAGCTATAATTCCAATTTAAAATGATGTGTACCTCTGTCTGCACCTGTCCATCACGACAGTTGCTTACTATCATGACTACTAGCTTCAATTTCTTGTGTTTTACAGCGAAACAATTTAGATTTAATCAAAGTCATACAAAAAATATTTTTTTTAATTTTATGATTCTTGAATCAAAATTGAATGAAAAAATTAGACATATATTTAACTTTGCATATTATGATTTTTTAATTTGGTAAAAATCAAGACTATAAGTATAACAAATGTTTTTTATCATTATTTTAATACACATTATTTCAAAAAACTCTCGATTTCTAAGACAAAATTTGAAGGAACACAATATAGATATCGAATATCATTAATTCAATTATTTTAATATCATATATGTATTTTATATCATATATTAAAACATATGTCAAACATAACATGCTACACGTATACCTCTGAAACAATAAAAGAGAATATTTAACTGAATGTATTGAGGTTTCACATTACAAAATAAAAAATAACATTTTAACGATTATTAAATTGACGGTATATTGAACTCTAGTTATTTATAACGCTTACTATAGTCTTATTTTAAATAAAATATAGTTTCATTCGTCTCTGTTGTCCAAGTTATAACCAATTAATTAATTTTATAATCAAATATTGGCAAAATATTTTAGTGATGTTTAAGTCATTTACTACATATTTGTTTAATGTTTAAATGAAATCAATATTCGTATTCATAAATCTCATTTTTCTTATGTTACTACCAAATGTACACTACACATGTAGTAATAAAATTTAATCAAGTATCATATGAACCTTACGTCCCATATTTTCAAATTTATATCCCCGCTTTCCTTAGAAACACCCTATTGGCTATGGAAGCACTGACCAAGGCGCAAGCGTACATCAGCATCGATCCAGAAATTCTACTCTCGGCCAAGAGGTGGATACATAGTCGGCAGATGGAGGACGGTAGCTTCTCAGCATCACCAAGAGATGGCAGTGTAATGAACGTGGCGCATAACATTTCTCTGGATCACAGTCCAGAAACATTACGCGCCTTCAACTGGGCCGTTGAAGTTACATCGGAGACCCTTTACACACTGCTGGAAGTTAATATAGAAAGCGAGGTAATTTCCCTTTATCCCTAGCCCTCTTGACAATTTGATAGTCTTCACGGTTTAATTAACCGACCAGACCAAATACAAAACCTACTTTTATATTTTATCAAATCGGAACTTTAAGGAAGTTCGTTGGCAAATTATTATTTCCCATAGGAAATGGTATTATTGCAACAGGAACTTCAAAAATATTAGGTTATGACATTACACAATGAAAACGGTATAAAATAATCAAAACCGATGTACTTTTGTGTTGAAGTAACCCTATTACTTAAAGTCATTAACTTCCATTTTCAACTTCAAGTATAAACTAACTCTAAAAATGTCAACTCCTGCAGTCAACCAATCTTCGGATTGAAGTACTTATGATGATGTATAAACTATCAGCATTGGGGAAGTTTACTATTATTCACGGATGAACAAGCATAAAAAAGAGGAAAATCCAATAAAAGAAACGGACAAAAATCCCAAACCCCTACGAGAAACACACATCCTTCCTAAGATGGAAACCTGAAGCCCGAGTCCGAAAAAGACCTGAATGGCTTAATCTCGTAAACATTAAGCGTGTAACCTTAAACTGATGGTGAACGCTATCGTTCAACAAGATGTCACGCAAACGCTTAAGATTGCCATAGATCATGCCTTTAGACGAAAATCTTTCTGGGAATAACTTTCTCTCAAATGTGATAATTAAGCCGGTGACGAATTACGTATATCATTATTCCCAATTGTCCATTCGTACCCTGAGTGCACTGTTTTTTTTCTTATAATTTTCAGAGCGACACCGAAGTGATCCTGAAAGGCAGGCGCTTCCTGGAGCAGAGCGTTCCGCACGCGAATGCCCCCAGGGCCGTGGCCGCCTTGTCGATGGCGCTCTGGCTGTCCCGTAGCCCCGTGGCACCGGCGGCCCTGGACAAACTACGCGCGGCGTCCACGGACGACGAAGGTGATTTTGAGTGGGCCGCCGCCCCTGCGGCAGCGGCGGCCGCTCAACCGCCGTCCACGCCCGAGGAAGACGCGCCGTCGGCGGCCGGGGGAGGCGGCAGGGCTGCGAAGACTGGGCTCGGCTCCACCCCCGACTGGCTGTACGAAGAGGGAGAGGAAGCAGCGGAGGAGAGCGATCCCAACGCCCCATCCGGATCCATACCCGGACGTAAGTGACGAAAGGAGCGAGATGAAGTCAGCGGTATATACATAACTCTTGTGCATAAATTGATAAGCATGTTGTTGAAACTTGGCTGAAAACATCATTAGTCTAGGTCTGTTGAATCAGAATCATCATCTTAGACAGTGAGGATGTTGTTTCGTTATATACTTAGAAACAAACATGACTTATGCTCACAGATACTAAAGGAGTATGATCAGAAGATTGCCATATACGTAAAAGAATGAAACGCACCTTACAGAAGAACCTGCAGGTAAATACTCTATGAGTATAATCTTCCTCTTAGAAATGTCTTGTCCGGTATCTCTTTTATCAATTTGTTCAGACACAAATTTTTTAAGTGCCAAGTAGTTTTTGACCCTAGCCATTCAAAAAATTAACTTTCAGATACATGGAAAACTTGGATCACACACAGGATTTCAGATACACACACCCTGGATGATATTAGATCCCAAAACTTTTGGTTTAGCTATAAGTCAAGTACACCCCGGAATAAAAAATAAATCCCAAATAGTTTAACACCATCGGCGATATTCAAACCTCAATAACGGTTTGTCCGTGATTTTGAGCAACAATATCCATATAATAGCGAAAATTCACAATTTCTTTATAAAAATTTACAAAAAATTTAAATTCAAATATTTTTAAAACTTTGATTTCATGCGAATTCAAATTAAGCTATGAGTTTTATATCTAACTGTATTGGAATCGTGAATCTTATTTCCTTTATATCAGACACAAACTATCAAATACCAAGTGCAACTTTCAAAGAGAAAATATTTGTAGAAAAATAGCCCTTGGCTAAAAGTAGGTCTATCTAGATCAGCCAATAAAATTTCTTAATCGAAAAACTATTCGAATCTCTATTAATAAGCTCCGACGCCTATTTAGTTATGTCCTACTAATTTTCCATTACGCTACATATTGGATACTTTGAAATTTTACGATAGAGAAAATTAAGCCCATTTTTATAAACTTATTCATTAAGCAAAGATGTACTTGTGCAAACGATTTACGAAACAATAAACATTGTAAAAAAGATTATTTAAGTAATTAAGGGGGAAAATTTTTATTATACTTCACAAGTATAGGGGACTGCAAGATGTAAACTAAAGTAGAAAAAGAAGTTGACAATGGACTTCACCATGAAAGAAAAATCTCGATGTTTTCAAAGTAAGCCAGAAGAAGAGTCGTAAGAGAAAATAGCTTATATCACAGTGATCAAGTCGTAGGAAATTTTGGGCAAAAGGTTATTTTGATGAGGTGTGTCCATATCTGTTGAGCTCCTTGGTATTACGTGTATCACGATCAATAGCTGCCTACGTGAAGGGATTCAAAGAAAAACTTTTATGCCCACCGTGGTCACCTGTGGACTCCGAGATGAACTGTAGCGGTCATTGTCACCATGTATGGCTCGTGAGACAATTGGACTCGGAAGCCAGTAAGGTGTTGGGACAAGAGTAGAGAATAAAAACGCTTACAGAGCAGGAAAATGGTCCACGGGGAAGAAAGAATAAGCTGGCTCAGGCGAGATTGTTGGCACAATAAAGACATAATGAAACAGAACACGTGTGAGAAAGGAAAATCACAGGCGGGAAAAGGGACCATTTTATTGTTTGGGACATGACAAAATAAAATATAATAATCCACCTCGAGGAAAAACACAACCAAGGCAGGCGATAAGTAAGCGTGTTTAAGTTATACAACTGGGAAGTGTTGACCTGAATGATAATGTTGATACATGTTTATAATTTTAAGGAAAGTATACGTGTACTGAATTGGCTACCTATCCGAGGACATCGTTTATATAATAATTTAGAACATGAAAGATTTACTATTCATAAAATCATTTTATAGGATATCAGTGACAAATGTAAAGGAAAATTGATATGCAGTCACTTCATCAAGTTCTGGAAAATCGTATTCCAATACGTGATTAAATAGTACAGAAGTAAATTGTAATTTAAATGTATATATATCCCGTTCTAGTGTCGAAGTGTATTTTATGTCGAAGGTCATACGCAAAACTTATCGTTACACGCAAATCAATCTGAAGAGGTAAAAACCTCAATATTCTTAGAAATGAATCAAATGGTGTTTTGTTAATTGATTGAGAGTTCATAACACATTTAGTAAACTCTTTTTTTTATAATCTCCATTGCTGACAATAGTGACAATATGACTTTTGGCATTTATTAAGTGTATGAATGTCATGACCAATGTTTGCAAACAGCTTGAATTATGTGTGAAATTGTGTGAGATCCTGATTATATTTATAAAATACACTACTGTCTGATTCACAACTAAATTTTACAGATTTAGCTAGGACTTTTATGGAACTTGAAACTAATAAAACGGCTAATCCGAATCTGGAGTAAATTGTACAGGAAATCACGATCAAACGACTTTAATTTTCACTCCCACGTTAGATTCACAGAAGCTAAAACTATTAGTAAAATAAATGGTCTGACCTTAAATATGAAAGGACTTTTCTTCGTGATAAGGAGGAAAATAAATGTGATAATCAGAATGATATTATTTCTATTTTAATCGTCAAATCAAAAGCTATATTACTCTTAGTCTTGGCCACTGAGAAAGTTAAATAATGGAAAATAGGAAGACCTTATTCTTGAATATCGACTACTGACGGGCCGAACAGAATGCTAGGACTTAATCCCATTCGGAACCAGGTCTCATCATCATCTCCTTTCTGCGTCATGGTGCTGTGGGAGAGTTCTCTGGGGGGAAGTAGTCAGATATCGAAAACACGATATTGGAACTCAGCCACGAAGGCAGAAACCTTTCCCTTAACGCCAACCTCGTTATTTCACGTTCGCCATTGTCAGATTTGAGATCAAATTTCTTTCGTTCACCTTATGCTTGCAGAGTGAATCTCAATAGTCTTGATCCAAAAACCATTTTTGACGTCCATGGATTCGTAGAACTTCTGGCAAGGTACCGTACTCAATACACCAATTCTCGGAATCCACCAATCCACGATCCCTAAGTTATCACTCAGGATTTTCCAACTACATTAGCACTTCTACAATTCCCTTTCATAATAGTGCTAGAATTCCAAATATAAGTTTAAAATTGTTATAAATTCCTAACTCCATGAAGATAGTTATTTCCTATCAGGTATGCGATTGATGAGACTATTGAATTATAATAGCAAATTGCGTAATAAAGGAAAATAAATTTTATCGATTACACCAACAAAAGATTACACAACACAACGTAATGATAAAAAAATTAAAATTCGAATAAAGGATCTTTAAATTATATTCGACGATTAGGAATATAAATTGGCAACCAATTATTAACAAAACTTAAAAAGCATTCCATTTCAGTGTGTATTATGAAACTCTTAATTCCATGTACAAGTATTTATTCTACATTTATTCCTTAATAGCTTTTCTTTTTATGTCTATAGATTTTGCCTAATATTAATTGTTGATGAAAAATAGAAAAGAGCTAAGATACCGGCACAATAATCAATACGATATAATCTGTGAAAGCAAAGAGTCTCACGAATTCTTCCTAATACTCAAGAAACAATAATTGATACAAAACCGACTGTTAAATAAAGAGTTAATTGAGCAGAACATAGCCAATCTTAATTCCAGAAAGGTCATCCTCTTCGTGGAATAGAAGGGCCCATGACACAAATTTAGCAGGCGCCATTCACGTAACCCGGAAACTCCTCAGAATTTCACTCCCGTACTCTCACTCTCCCATCATCCCTTATAGCACACCGCTCCGCTCTCCTTCACCCCATCACGCGCCACCTTTCGCCCTTATATGTACAACTCCTCTCCCGCTCTTCTCCCTTATCAGACTTGTGCGTTTATTACACGCAGACAGACGCGCGCTCAAACGCTACGTCATGTGTCGTCTCCATGAGCTCACATTGTTCATTCTTGCAAGACGTGGTCGACTGAGGGAGGGATATTTCGAGAAATGGGACGATTTCAGCAAGTGCGTAGTGTAGATGGTGAGCAGTAATGTAGCCACCACAACAACAAATAAAAACATGACCCTAAGTATTGAATAAGCGCGTTAACAATTCATCTCCCAGTTAGGATTACGGTTTTCTCATCCCAAACCGGAGTATTGCTGGAAAAATATTTCCCTTTTCTGTAATTTTGACTTATTTCTTGAGATGTAGAGCTCAATTTATGTTTTCGTCTTACAAAACTTTTACTGAATTTGACAATGTTTCGTATTTTGACAAATATCATACTCATTCTTCACAGTGTAAATAACACATAAGGACTTTCCCGTCATATTATATGCATTTTACGTGTATTTCTAACCGGCGTAAGAATATTTATCTTTCCCTTAACAATAATAACTACCAAAGGTCAAAGTAAACATTTATAGTCACTTCTCTCTTTTATCAAACCAGGAAGAGTTGGCAATTTCTTGTCTCATGGTGTTACCGCTAGAATGGTCCTTGGCCAAATGTAGCTCCCAGAGAGCAGTGACGTTCACCTGCGAGGCATGAATGTAAATAAGACACCTTGTTCCCTTTGGTAACAAGCCTGTCTTCACCCAATTCATACACACCTACACATTCTTAAAGGGATATATTGGGCCCGTGTATGGGAAAAAAGAAAAGGATGGTGATAAGCGAATAAAAATATCATTAAGAACCATAATTGCAATTACGAATTAAGTAATGGGAAGAGGCAAAAATAAATCATTTATTCATTCCATATTTTAAAATGGCTAATACGAATTATTTGTAAAACATTCCATGAATTCGTATATACTGTCATTAAGGAAGTATGCCTATATCGCTGTTACACTAGAAAACAACGCAAAGGATACAAAGGCTAGAGAATATTCTCGGGACGATATTGAGGGAGAGGGTTATTAAGTGCGCACATTTCACTAATTTATGAAAATATCGAATATTTTCTGTTAAAAGAGCAGTTATAATATATTCATATGCAACAAACATTATCCAATACCTACACATTTACAATTTTCTAGAATCTACGCTTCAAGAATATCGTAAAAATGAATTTGCTCCGTTAAATTTTCAAGAACGCTATAATACGTTCCCGTGCATGTAGTATAAAAAAGTGAGATAAAATTTTTTTGAAGTAAGTGTTCATTTTTTGAACATTCTTGAACCAAGGGTTCATTTTTTTATATTTCCCAAACGCTTTTTTCACAAAGTGGGTGGATCAAGTCACCGCTACCTGGCGCCAACGTTTGAAGACGTTTATCATATCAGGAGAAGGGAATATAGTGGAGCAACTAAACCCGCAGAGATACCAGGGTGCTGTCTCTTGGGATTTAGGAAGATTACAAGGAAACAGGAGGATCAAAAATTTAAAAAAAAAATCGTCCAGTTGCGCCACACACCCTATGCTTGGAAGGGAAGTTTATCGGGAGTGAGTAAAAACCGAGGGGAGGAGGAATAGGAAAATGGGGCTGCTTGCGGAGGCGTGGCGGCATAAGAGCGGGCGTCGGGGTGGGGGGAAAGGAGGAAGAGAGGGAGGGCGAAGGAGACGGAAAAGAGGTGTTAGCAGCCGGCCCGCATATTCCCCACGTGTATCCCGCCTTTACTGACCGCAAGCCCCTTTGTTCCTCCCACGCTCCCGTGGCTGAGAAGGCTCGCTTTCTTTGCCACCGCAGCAGTGGTTGGGCTTTTTCGAGTCGTTTGTAGAGCCTGAAAGGTGCAGAGATGAAAAGGACGGGGCGCTGCCAGGGAGAGGAAAAAAGAGGGAGGAACAAAGAGCAGGAGAACAGGAGCGGAGAGGATAAAATGAGGGTTAAATGAAGTGATCGCCTATCAAAAAAGAGATTAGTTATTTAAGTTTGAAACACATAAAATATATCACTAGAGTCCAATAAAAATAATCGCCATTCACTTTTTTCGCTAACTTGTGAAATGTGAGCTGTAGATTTTGAATTTTAAAAAGTTTATTAAGTACCTAATGAAATGGTATGCAGGTGACGAAGAATGAATTAATGTAAAATACCGTAAAACAACTAAAACTGAATAAACAATACGTTAAACTGCAGATAAATGTTCAAATATAAAAACCAGAGAAGAGAAGCAGTAATAAACCTAGCCGAAAAGGCAGAAATGGTTGAGATTAACATGAGGAGGTGAGCAGGTGGATAATAAGATGGAAGATGAAAGTAATTGTTAGAATGGAACAAGAAGTAAGGAAAGGGAGTTGAATGAATGGGAAGGAGATAGTGTGGATGGACCAGTAGGTGTGGATTAGAAGTAATTTCGTCGGCGGCAGCCGGGTCGAAGGGGTGACTGAGGTGGATGTGAGGTGAAAAGGGCAGAGTCACGCCCAAGGCGAGGGATTCGCGTCCTTTAAGGAAATCCCTCCCGGCTCACTATTACTAGCCCCTCCCCTCTTTGGTACTATTGGTGGATTCCTACGCTTTCAGCAGCACCTTTTTCAACCTTTCTACTTTTTTCTTACTTATTTTCTGACGGAAAAAAATGAGAAGGAATCGTCTCCTTCTCTGCTTCCCGAAAAACTAAGCTCTATCTTAGAGAAACGAAAAATGTGATGGTGACTACGAATTTTTAGACTAAGTCTTGGATGGTAGAGATCCAGACATTCCAAACATATTTTTTGTTCCTTCGATTATTATTAATAAATAATGAAATGTGATTATGAAGGATTTTAATAGTAATTAACGTGTTATCGATCATCTATCATTTAAGGTGAATCGTTGCAACATTTATACAGTGAATAGATAGAAGGTACTATATACATTGAATCTAGAAGGTACTGGATTCTTCTGTATCACAAGTTTTTGTGCTTGTAATGTTGTCTACGTTCCACATATAATGAATTAGGGCCTTCTATGGTGATACATAATATATGTAGTGTCTCTATTAGGTACTAATTACTATACTATAAATGTATTCAAGGACAAAAATTTACCTGGGACTAAGCTTTTTTTAGGATCAACAACTTTTAATTGAATTTCAATATGCTGAAATGGTAACTATGTTGGATATTATTAATTATTATTGAATAACTAATAATAGAACAATATTGAATGGTTAAAACAGCCAATAAAATGTTTAAAAAAGACAACAATTCGTTGGAGTCATAAATTAAAGTCTGAGTCGAATAACATCTGAAAAACATGACAATATCGTATATTATAAAAGAGCAATGGCTCAAATTTTGCAATTAGCATTTATATTTCGAATTGTTTAATTAATTTTTATAAGGAAAAGAACCTATGTTTACTAAACACCATGGCTCCTAATAAATTAAGAAAATATTTAATTGTTATTATTTACTATATTTTTTGTTGAAAGGCAATATATTTTTAAAAATTTCTTCCCAAAAGCAGTATGTTTATTATTGATTTCGTTCGAATAAATCGCATCTTTGTCTCTAGTCAATCAAAACATTTCATACTTACTGCTATGCGTGTATATTTAAGTCTTTTTCCATATTAACCATTATAAATAATGTTTAGTCACTCCTGAGAATCTCACATGTATATTTTTAAAATATAATATATATTTTGTGTCGATTTACAGATTAAATTTAATGGTGTTAGAAACCTAAATTTTTAATGGCAATATTCAGTCATATTTATATATTTTTGAAAATACATGAATATAAAACCAATATAAAATCAATAGTTTATATACACTTCTCGAGTCTAACCTACATATATACTATACTAATACATTAGGGCGCTTCGTATTTTCGCAAAAGATATTTAACAATCATTAAAATACCTATAACTCTGTGCTCCATGGAATTTCGCCTTCCTAAAGATGTCGATCCTTATTCTAAAATGTATCCGTCCGAACGAAAACATGAAGTAAAAACTGCTGGAGATTTAACGATGCATTTGTAAAACGTTACACTTTATGTACATCCTACAAACTACGGAGCCCGCGAAATATATAAGCATTGTGTGTTGTTTAACTTTAGGATAACTCAATAAAAGTGATAATGGTGGATAAAATAAAGTGTCCAGGGAACAGTTCACCAGCAAAATACCTTCAACTTACTAAGTAATCACGAAGTGAGTAAAACGTTGGAATGTAAAGCTGTACCTTCCATATTTATGCCTACCAATCAATTAAAACTCAACCGGAAAAAAGTGTTAAGGAATGTTGGAATTTGTTCAATTTTTATATGAATAGATAACACTGTAATAAATGAAACTAGGTGAGCGTCCATTTCAAATAAGTTTTCAAAATGATGCGAATGAGGCCAAATGATATTCAATTTTGTAAAGTGTCCGTTCTATAGGCGGAAAGCGATACGTCGGTTCCTATTAGACTCAGTGTCAATTTGAAATATGTGTAATTCAAATGGCGTTATGCATTCAACGATTTTTAGATGTCATATTTATAACTACATTTGAGAAACATTAATATCATTACTACAATATTTAAGTGATATTTAAAACAGTAACCAAAACAAAAAATGCATTTATATTATCATTATATTGAAAAGAAATATTTTTTCCTCTGACAGATATTTTTCCAATAACTTTCTGTTATATAAAGCAAGTTACAATTTATATACTCAACAAAAAACGTAAATCCTCGGTAACTGTCTACTTTTTTTACCATAAAACAAAGAAAGGTTGTCATGACTACTATTTCAGTGAAGATATATAAAAATATATGTAATAATTTTCAAAAATGGCCTGAACATTGAAACCACATCATGCACTGTCGCATGTAATAGAGTGTATTTAAAATTAATTAAGACATGGAAAAGAAATAAATAAATTTTACACAATTATACTTCACTAAGATAGTTCCAAAGATTTCATGGTAAAAACCCACAATAAAATAATTAATATATAATGTCAATGGAAGTTTCATCTTATAAAGGTAAATATTCGGGAAAATCAGTTACTAAGAATGAAAGGAGATAAAAATACCGATATAATTTCTAACTAGTAATTGAATATCTGACTGAAAATAGCGCATTTTATTATTGACTGATGACTATTCTATACTATACAAGATGGTAAAATGTGAATCAATTCGTTACTTTGGAATTCAATTACACTGAATTAATGTTAAATGGAAATAATGTGAATGGTATGGCATTGATTTTCTAGGTTTCCACATTTAGATCTATGAAAAGAAAATATTCAAAATGGAGTTTATTTCACAAGCAACTGTGGATTATTGTCCAATATAGAAGAATATTTATTATAAGTGTTTTTAAAATGTTAGTTACAAATAACACAATAACATCTAGTTACGGAACATAGTTTTAGGTTCCAACCGCTAACTTTTTTAGATAGTCACCAAAACCAGTAAACTAGATACGCATATGAGAAATAAAATATTTTTGTGACTAAATGCATGTAATATATCATCGCATATAAACTTGAAAATATAAACACCAAAAAAAAAACTCGAGTACCAGTATCCATTGGCGTATTATTAAAAAGTACGATATAATACTGTAATTTGCCACACGCCCTTGTGGCGGCTTGTAGGGTATTATGTAGATGTAGATGTAGATGTAGAATTTCATATTCGTAGACCTATATACTGACGACCCTGATTAATTTATGTTTCCTAAAAAAATAATATTTTTCTTCCGTAGCGAGTGTCGACGAGTTCGTTGCCTCCATGTTTGCCTTGAGGACACACACTGCGAGAGGCGACTTGCAATCGGCAGAGCCCGTCGCTCGATTCCTGTTTTACCGCTCGCAGCTGCTTGACACCCATCGAGAGGTAAGGACCCCTCGTTGTCGCTTGATTGACACTGCCGGACGCACTCTGTCAGTCGCCCTATCGCAGCGCAGATCTGGAACGTCATTACTTTTCAGGCTCCGTAAAACCAAAAATAAATCGATTATAACTTGTGCTGTCTAATATTTTTGTTTTTATCTCCCTAAAAACGTGATAAAGAGTCATTGAAAATGCATTTTTTCCTAGAACTAATGCATCTAAAAAAATCTTATATGGTAACAACCAAAAACGCAGATTAATTTAAACTTTCATACATTCATTTTGTATCTACTGAAGGAAATTTTTACCTTCGGTTGAAATATATTATCCTTACTGAAAAACAAAGTGTGTGCACGTGCACTTCTATGATGCAATTTTAGGTATTACGATATAGTATTATGTAAATCATATATTTGTATTAACTGTTATGGTTACCAGGAAGGAAATTAAATAGCAATTAAGAGAGTGATGTGTCATTTTTTTGAAAATATACTTAAGTGACATTTTTCCAAACACAACTAAATAAAAAGCATATGAATATTGTGTAAGTGACGTCCTTAATTTATTTATGGAACAATAAGGTGAAGTCGGATATACTAAAATATAATCTGTCATATGACATGACTTGGTTTAAATCATATTCACTACCATATAAATTTTATATTCCAAAATTAAACGCATTTTACAGGTGGTAATTTATTTTCATTTTCTTTAGTTTATATTTATTTTACTTCAGGTATCGAGTACACATTTACTCCTAGGAATTGGTCGAGTGAATTTGATGATTGTGTGTATAACTCAGATGTTTACTACGTGACATCTAGTCTCGCTACTATGATTCTTATAAAATGATCGCTGATACCAAGAACGGTAATCCTGCTATGAATCCCTCATAAAGATTTATATTTACTTTCTATCTCATCTTCCCCAAATCCTTTACGGGACAACTGCTGGAACGAGAAATGATTTTAATAAATAAAATCTTGTGTATAAACCACGCTTTACTATTTACGAAATTGCCTGAAAGACACATGGACTCGAGAATATCTTGCTATCATAATTTTTTAAATATTTTTACATAAATAGCACTGTTTTTATCATCAATTTCAACAAAAAGATCGTTTCATAATGAAAATGATGAAATCGCTTCATGATGAAAATTATATTATAAAACCGTCCCATATTTCTTTGAGGCTTGCGCTGGGGACTATTTGTATTAACTTATCTGATAACTAATAAAAATCCCTTTTTCAATCCACCAGAGTTTTAATTCTACCTCTTACTCTTACTTCATTAATAATGACAAATAAATCAAAGAAGCTGATAATTTTCATAACATAAAAAATAAATGGAATGATTACAGGTTGTCTCCACTTATGCATAATATGTACATAATAGTCGACACAAAATGTTACATTCTCTTTCCTCTGCAACAAACATACATTTTACAAAAAGATTCCTACAAGCTCATTAATTTTCATTTCCTTTTTATTCGTCTCCGCAACGCCACTTCTTGACTAGTACTTCACACATTCACAATCTACCATTATTTCTACTATTCAGTACCCTGAAATACACCCAACAGACAATCGTCACATTAGGGAGTCAAATGCGTCACGTGAATCTCTTCTCTGGGGAAAAACTACTTTCGTGAAATCGATTCCAGTCCCATTGTGCAAGTCCCGTGATGCAAGCCCATACTTCAAATCTAATGCTTTAAGAACTGCAATTGTCCCACCATCTGACTGATGCCTTACTAAAAATTAGTGAAAGTTCAGTTTTATAATGTTTGTAATATATTATTATTTAATTATCTTACGAAGGATTTCCAGGGAATTCTCCTAGATGAAATTTTTATGCACAATTAGATAATCACAATCAGTTCAAGATGAACAAATGAAGATTAAATAATTTCCTATTAATAAATTATAACTTCAAAAAGTTCAGACACGTAAAATTAGGAAACTTATGAAAAATTGAATGTATGCGATACATTACTACTAGTTTTGGTTTATTATTTATGATTGATTTGTGATAATTACGATTATTATAGACTATTTTTGAAGTTGAAGACACGTTTCTTGTTCTTGCATAAATAATTATAAGTTTATTTCCCCCTGATCTGGACATGAAATCTACTATTTATTTCTCTCTCATTAAAATGAATGGGAAGTCATTGAAATTTTATTAGTTAATTTTACCGCTTAATATTTTTGCGTTCGCTTACGAACTCACTTGGTGTGAAAGTGTCGCACAGTTTCAGATTGTGAAAACAGAAACTGCATCTCGAGTAATCGAGTGATAGTCGTCGTCCCATTGACTGTTGCATCAAAAGAAACATGTGGATAAGCCCGTACTGTCAATACTGGGCTTAATGGAAGACAGAGTGGATTCGGAATGGGGAAATTGCAAAAACTACTCCAGTGACAGACAAGGATCTTCTCAAGTGAGAGGAGGGGACGATTGGATTGTATTTATGAATGTGTGGGATGGAGAGAGAGAGACAGAATCGGGATATTGAGGGAAACTAGAGAGAGAGAAAAAGATACGATATCACAACCCGGTAATGGGGAACTGACTTTGGAAGACGATTGAGGCCGTTACATTTTCAAGCAGAAAAATCTCGTTATATCCGAATGTGTCACTCAGGCTCCCTCAGACGACGGCAACGCTCGGAAGTGAGCCCTCATTTACTTTGACAATTCTTCCTGCGCAAGTCAAAAAAAGTACATTCCGCTTAATCAGTGTTCACTCTCTCTTTTCTTTCTCACACAAATATTTTTATATCAAACGGCAATGAGAGGGAAACGATTTGGATCCACCTGTCATTATTTTCCCTTCCTACTTTAATGTGAAATACGAGTAGATAGAAGGGGGAGTGATACCGTTGTTCCTTTTAAATTGTGTATTTCCACATGAGCTCGACACGTGAACGCATTGTTTATCTCAAAAGTCAGAGGACAACAGTGAGAGAGTCGCAAAGATACACTTTCGGAAGAGCTTGTCCCGAGTAAATTTTCCCTTCACTTTTACGATATGAGCTATAATGGCTTACGTCTATATGCATCATAAATTTTTATAAAAATTCGAAAGTGTTTTAAAATCCTGATGATGATTGATTGAAAGTGTAAGATTTTCACTTGGAATGATAACACCAATAATGCAATATTTAATATGAAATCGGTCAACATATGTTTACGGAACTTCAAAACCTTTATTATTGAAGGAATCCAGAAGTTCATTTTTATAATAGATAATACTCAAGTAAGTGACTGTACTGATGTTATGAAATTACTAAATCAAGTTTTACCGATACAGGTAAAATCCAACTAAGATTTTTTCTCCGTGAACAATGCCGATCTCTCTAGGATAACTTTGTTTAGATTGCAACGTAGAGAGTATATACTCTTTAGAGATTTTTCTATGAAAAATAAAAATATCAATTCTAATTGTTTTTAAGGTTCACTGGGTTTTCTATCATTTATCCTATAAATCTTCACAAATACATTTCATATATTTTACTTCAAACTCGCTTTTTCCCTGTTCTCAAATAGGTTTTTAGAATAATTCCGTGTATTCATGAAATTCTTACATTTTAATTTGTTATAGTATATCAATTTCTAACATGAAATTTATATTAATTTAAGATGAGACAAATTTTTGTAGCACTATGGTTGAGTATGGAGTAAATGTGATGCTTGGTTTCTGAAAGATAGGGATTCAAGTAGAAACGACTTAAAAATACATCCCGTGATCCCTTCACCTTTCACCTTACACTCCAATATCTTTTCTGGTGAAGGGAAAATGTGGATTTACACACACCTATGTCTGGAGATTTACACACACACAGTGGTGTGGGACTCACCAGCTGGGATCGGAATTCCAAAAAAAAGAACCTCGTTCTCCCTGAAAACTAGTATAGGACTTATTTAGACGTTACTTCGAGCCTTTTCATGACCCACCTTTGATCGCTCTAAATCTTAGCCTTGTTAGACCACCTGATTCCTACGTTTCAAAAGCAGCCGACGATTGCACAGGACAGTGGCCATATTGTACTTTGCAGTCCAAATGTCCAAGTATCTCATTAAATTCCTAACTGGAATGACCTACTTCACCTTTACATTTTCACAAATATCAGTTTTCCTTCCACTTCTGATTAAAGTGGTTTCGGCATTGTCTGGTTCATTAAAAATATATGAGCAGTCTGGTGAACACACCTTCCTATATCATGTACTTATGAGCGTAAGAATTCATGACCTATGAGAAACCGGGTCATATAATATCAAAAATCTCCATTTTCTTCCTCTCCGTTCTTGTTTGGACATCCTGAATAAGCCAAGTTTCAATCTCCCTTCGACCTGTTCTATTATGAAGCCTGAATGCTCTCAAATGTGCGATTTAAACCTCGCAAGCTATCTGCTCCCTGCCGACTTCAACTTTACTTCAATACATCGCTTGGCATTCGCTGGAATTGTGCACAGTCGGTTGCTGACACTGTTACTGGAGGTATTGGCAATGAGTCATATGTGAGCAGTCACTCCTTAAAAGTTCTTGGTAACTGCCTGCCGAACGGAAGTTTGAAGTCAAAATTCCCCCCCTTCTTAGGGAAATGATCTTCGGACACTTCGTAGTGTCCATTTTAACGCTTCCGCTTTGCAAGAACCCATTCAACTGAAAAGATTCTTGAGTTAAGAATTCACGAGTAGTGAATAGGAATTGCGGACCTTAGACCTTTGTAAATGGTGATTTTTTAAATTCCTTCTATAACTAATATATGTCTTTTCAAAACTAATGTGAATGGAAAATTTATAGACAACAGAAAAATCTTCTAAAAACGTTTACTCAGGTTCTCATCTATGGGCATACGCTTCTACCGTCGAAAATTTCGAGGCACTTTGTAGAGCGGATCGTTTCAAGTAAATGTCACCCTTCGGCATATGTACCACAAGTAATCAGAGCCTGATTGATCTTCTTTTCACAATTCACAACGATTATGATACGCTGAAGTAAAACTTAAGGAACAAGAAGGTACCCTTTTAAGAGAGACCGTGCAATTTTCCATCTAGACGAGAAAACTCCTTCCGAAAAACACAGCGTTTAAATGTAAACAGCAACTGAGAGAACACTAGGTTTGTTTATCCCCCAATAAATAGCATTAAGAAGAACCATGTTTTACGATGAAAACATAAATAATAACGATAAAAATATAACACAATTAATGTAAAAGAAACAACGAGTTAGTATAACAAAGTAAATCACAAAAATAAAACAATAACTGAGACCAGTGTTTCTTTTTTAAGAGTACCACGCAGCATTTGGTCTTTTTATCGCTTCTTCGTTCCTCTAGTTATTAAAGCTTAAAATCTTTGCATGAAAATTTTTCATGAAATTGCCTGTTTATTTTTCCCGGGCTTGGATTTACGTACGGTTCCACTCGCAACTCTCGTATCTCTCACGTTCCACTTTTTAATTCGTTCGTTGACTCCGTTTATCAACATTTTTATCACTCTCGTCCAATTTTTTCCGTTACACACAAGCACACACCCTCTATGAAATCTTCATTCGACGCACCCTACCCACACCACTTTGCGTCGCTTCTCAAACCGAACGAACCTGTACGCAAAGAAAATATACGAGGATTTGAGGATTATAATGCAACTAGCACGGATCGAAGTTTGCCATGCCACGTAAGTTTTCCTCCTTATTTCCCATTCTCCGTTTCTTGCTGAGTAATTCATGAATTTTTAAGCACTTCCGTTTCCCAGGGAAAGTCCCTAGTAAGCGAAGAGAGGGAACCCGAAACACTCTCTGAGAACAACATTAGGGTTTATGTGAGGAGGTTCGGTGATGAGACTACCATGCATCCTGGTCCAGATCTATAGACGAGGTATTACGGAAACCTTGAGATAAATAATAATTTCACAATCTATATGGTAAATTGAATTTAAAAAAAAAACAAAGTTTCACTAGCATATCTCACCCAATAGTAAAACTCACACCGTTTCCTGTTAAGTTCTTAAGAATATAGACACAATAATAATATCGCATTTTAATTCTCAATTTGGCTTCTTAATATAAAATATCTCGGGTGAAAATAATTTTTAGAATGAAAAATTGGCCATCATTCCAACTTATGAATTTTATTTTGCTTTAAATTCTTTTAGCATACTTTACAAGTAATACTTAGGTAATGTGACTCAAATGATGCATTAATATCAAATATGGAAAAAACCCTCCCTGCTATAGAAATTTTTTATTTTTCCTTCAGAATAATAAACACATCTTTTAAACCTTCCATTCAGTCAATCTAAACATTTATCTGCGATTATTTTTGGTATTATTGGTTTTATCTTACCAAAGACTGTTTCCATTTCTCTTAATCTCTCTTTCTGGGTATTTTTGAACTCTTATCTGTCATATGCACTCCACAGTTCCAACCACTATCAGGATTATTTAAGCATCCCCTCGACTGTTTCTCGACAAGTTTTTTCACTTATAGCATTGCATTAAGGAATATTTAAAAAATTATTGCGATAAAAATACTATTCTTATATTATAAATACATATTCGTCCTATACATCATCGATCTCAATGAATTATTAAGCAATAATTAATAGTCTACCAATATTTTAAATATAGTAAACCGTAAAAGAGATTCATTTCATAAATTTAATTACAAAGAAAAAGCCATTATCGAGTGATTTACACTTTAAAACAGTCCCAGGATTTAGCTCTACTTAAATTAATAATAAAAATGTAAAGGTAACCATCAAAATTAATGTACATATATTATTTATAAAACTAAATAAATGTACTCGTTTTATTCTCACTCAATTAAAATGATAATTCACTTAAATTATATAATATTAACGACAAAAAAAATTAAAGCACATAGATAAAGAACGGGAAAATTCGTTGGGAAAAATACAGTAAACTTTTGAGTAGTTGAACCCTAAAAACAAAAGATCCAATGCATTTTATAGAAGTATATCTGGTTTTCTACGAATAATTTTTTTGTTTTCTCGGATCAATTAAACTTTCATCCCTGCGGTAAGGTGTCCCCATCGATTCACCCTATTCGGACGACACCTCTGTGAAACGATAGAATGTGGAAATGTATAAACAATTTGACCGAAAGAGCCGTGAGATAGTAAAATGTTTTTTTTTTTTGGTCGGCCAGTTTTTCATTTTGGTTTCCTCGTGTCTTTCTGCCCTTTCCCCGCCATCCAAAGTTGGTCTACCCGTCTGCGAGGGCATTCCTGTCGTTCGCCACGCTGGCAGCAGACTCGCACCGCTCTCTGACCGTCTCCCTGGCAACGTCCGGCATGGAGCTGACGGACACCATCGAGCTGGGTCCGTCCCCGCCGCCCAAGACGCGCCTCCGCCCTTCTTTACTCTTCCCCCCGGTCTAAATAGCCTGTTAGTGCTGATCAGACTTGAAAACGCACATAAAATAACTTCAGGGGAAAAGACCTTGGCTCAGTTTGTTCCTCCCAGTTCCAATGAGGGCCTTGTCCATGATGATTCCGTGCCTTCTGTTAGCGAGATACTTTGTGGTCCGATTTGTAGGGCCTGAAAATGAGTGCTTTCAATGGCGAGGAGATATGTAGTAGAGTTGATACTCTGTCCAAGGACACCATCAATACAGCCCTATCGCTATATTTAAGGAGATTTTTACTGAGCTGTACGTCTGCTCGGAGGGCTTTCCCGCCTTGGCCTCAAGGTACCAAAAGACAATTGAGAAGACAAGAATACTCAAAAGATCAAAATCTTTGGCGAAAACTGCTGGAGGCAGATTGAAACATACCATCTGCATGAATCAATGAGCGTTCCAAGGGGGATCATGGTTCCCTTTTGGAATGAGATTTTGACCCGTCCAAGTGAGGCATCTCCACTGGAGGTGAGAGATATTGAGCTGCACATTTTCTAGTGGGAACCCATCTCCAGGAAGGAGATTCAGACGAACTTTCCCGGACTTTCGACCGCGGCAGGCCCTGATGGGGTTTCTGCCAGATTACTAAGGTCAATCCCAGAGGGAAATCTTAATCTCTTTCTTTTCTTGCGAAGGTTCCTGAGACTGCTGGAACCCATCCCCAAACAGAAAGGGGCTGCAGTCCCGGGGGATTATAGATCCAACGCCGTAACTTCTGTCATTCGACGTCTTATTTCATAAGGTTCTCGCCAGTCGCCTTCGAGTGGTCCCAATTGACACAAGACAAAGACCGTTCAGGGCAACTGATGGATGCTCTGAAAAAATCTTACTCTTGGACCTTATCTTAGAGAGCTTAGCGCATACCAATGTACATTGCGTCCATAGATGTAGCAAAGGCCTTTGATTCAGTTTCGACCGGCGCCCTTCTTATGGCAACGTACGTTTATAATAACAGTAAGACCAGGCTGGAAGGCCGGGGGTGGATGTCCGAGTGGAGCCCTCCCACCAGAGGGGTAAGGCAGGGAGATCCTTCCCCCCCCCCCCAATGCTTTGTAATCTTGTTATGGCCACCTTACTTATCCTTGTGGACATC
>WURS02106802.1:0-23265 GCA_011762765.2 Rhinocypha anisoptera | reverse complement strand
GGAGGATGACCAGAGTTTCCAGCAGCCAAAAACCACCATTGCCAGGGTGTTATGCCTTTGCTTGATGAGTTTTTGTTTACATCCTCATGACCAGGAATGGTGGAATGCAGTATGAGCACAACTGCATGTATGGAAAACAAGTTTTGACCATACCTGCTCACAGATCCCTGAAGCAGAATTGCAGCGGAATCCGCCTGATTCAGAATATAATGGCTCTGAATATGCAAGCACTGAATATACAGCTTCCAAGTACCTGCTGTCATCATCCCCTGTGGAGTCCCTGACAGCAAATGGCCATTGAGCCTGTACACAATCTCAAGTCAGCTGCATGCCTATGAATACAATGCAGCATGCAGAGTCAACAGAGTCCTCAGACTCCAATTCAAACCATGCAGCCTCAGGACAGAAGCAAGGCTTCAGCCAAGTCACTTCCTCTCCACCTACTCAATGGTCTGCACACCAAGTGGGCAATTGACATGACCAAAGCAACCAATATCAAGAACATACAACACAGTTTTGCATGCAGCAGTGTCTACTTGGTCTGCAGCAAGGTGGTGAATTGGATGACTACTGCCCAAATGTGAAGTTACATCAAAAAGGTGGAGATGGCCGCCAACATCTTATCAACACTGAGGTCTTGGTGAAACTGCTTAAAACACAGCTAGATGGAAATATTGACTACAACTGCATGCCATTCAGAGATTGTGGAGGATATGGGGTGCCATTCAAGATCATGTGTACTGCATATGGGTATACTGTTGTTGGAAAGGGAACAACCTCTCAACTGTGGAAGGAGGTCTCACATGAAACAGAGATATACAAAGTCCTTCAGAGAGCACAGGGTTCTGCAGTACCTGTCTTTCTTGGAGCAATCAGTTTGGCCAAGATTTATTTTCTTCATGGAGCTGGCAAGATTCACCACATGCTGCTCATGGCTTGGGGAGGTGAAAGTACAACAAAGCATAAGCAGCAGCCTGTACTGTGTTGTGAGATCTCCAGGTCAATGGAGGAAATCTGTTCCTTAGGAGTCATCCATTGGGACCTTAGGCCAGACAATATTCTGTGGAATAATGAGTTAAAACAGGCTCTTATCATTGACTTCCATTGCAGTGAGTTGGATTGTCAACTTATAGAGAGTCAGATGAAGTCTCTAAAGAGACCCTTGTGCAGAACAGAAGAACAAGAAACAAAACAACTCTGTGTGGTTTAAGGATGAGCCCAACCCAGAACCTGTTTTTACTGAATGTATATATTTTCTGACCAGTTTATCATCAATCAAAAGGTAGCAACTTATTAATAATAGTGAAACCAAAATGATAATTTGTAGGCTACAGTTTTGGGGGCTATGAATATGTGCTTAATCTATATTGGAACACTTCTGGGAGTCTTCAATACAGAATCATTCAGAGTGATGCTAGGAGGGCCACAAGATGTCTTGGTCTCTTTAGGGTATAAATTTATTATTCTTATTAAGCCAGCAAAGTCACATTATAAGAGACAGAATTCTCAGTAAATCTTAATTAGATCGGCCATGTATGATTTAAAGGATTAAGTAATATTCTCAGGGCTCGATATCCCTGTTCTTAAACTAGCCCTATTCTTTGTATGCTCATCCAGGTGGGTAGCTCTCTCAAGCCCATTAATCCTTCTACATAAGCATGGCTGACCAATGCATAATTTTTATCCCGCTTCTCAAGAATATATGGTACATACCCACCTCCAACTATTGCAACTACATGACCTTTCCTGACTTCGCCTAAGCGTGAACGCCCGAAATATCCTTCTTTGGTTACAAAGACACATTTGTCTTCAACATCAGGAAGACGGGCAGAGCGAGCGAGATGCTCTACACAGAGTCTTTTCAAAAAGTCCAGGGTGGAATCATTGGTCATCATATCCAAACATGCAATGAACCAATATCCGTAGCCCTTTGCGATGTCTTTAATATTGAAGTTTTTTTGCCTTAACCCTGTCATACAAAGCCAGGAAATGAATAGTTGCTCTCCACAAGGAACTGGCGTTGC
Source organism: Rhinocypha anisoptera (assembly GCA_011762765.2). Lineage (NCBI taxonomy): Eukaryota > Metazoa > Arthropoda > Insecta > Odonata > Chlorocyphidae > Rhinocypha > Rhinocypha anisoptera. The sequence goes on along the minus strand of WURS02106802.1, from coordinate 21,241 downwards.
CGGATGGAGCATAGTTGTAGGGTTCATTGCCGACCAAAAACCTTCAATATTCAACATACTGTCCTCAAAATTATCATCATCCAACTTTCCAATGTTGGATAAGGTTTGCAGGAGCGTATTGGGGCAGCTTTTCAGCATGCTAATAATCGCAAATATATTGGCAAGGCTGTGAAGACGTCGATTATTTGGAGTAAGGTCATTTAAGTCTTCATCTTGGTTTAGTTTTAGGTCCCCACCAATATACCTATCAAGGAGAGTGCTGCCTTTCCGCTTGAACAAATGCTCCAGCTCACTCACGACTTGTGTGATATCCTCAGATTCCAACGGCCAGCAAAACTCTATAGTATCAAGGATATGAACATCCACATGTAGAGTAGCCCTGTAGATTGAGTAATTTCCTCGAACCAGTCGGCTGAAAGTGGGGTTATAATATTCTGTTGCAAAATCATTGGTATGACCAGTCCATTCAGGAACCCAAGTAGGGATCTTGAGGGTTCTCTTGCCGAGTGTGGACTTGTTGCCCCATAAGTATAGATCATTCCGATCATTGATGATGAAAGAGGCAACATTGACAAAGAGTTCTTCTATGGTTTGCTTGTACTGGTTCTCGAGCAATTGATGGTTCGGTGGCAGTCTAGCAAGTTCCATAGCAGCATATATATGATCATGCGGCCTAGTCTTCTTTGAATATGTAAGAGCGGCCAACACTGTGGCGAGGTCTGAAGAATCATGTTTTCTAAATCTTTCTCGAGCGTCGTTTACTGCCCAGTTGTTGGAGTCCCAGGCCTTTGCATCGGATGACACAGGTCGTTTGAAAGAGAAAATGAAACGTCCCTGATATGCGGCCCAAAAGATTGGCCATGGCATATTATGTTTCCCATGAAACACGATTACTTCTGCTGCTGTTGCAACTTCCTGGAGAATCCAAGCTCTACCAAAATAGGTGTTGGAGAAAATTCCATCAATTTCTCTCCAAACTCTGTCCTCGTTAAACTTGAAGATTGTATTGTCATCGGAAGAGAGATGATGAGGTAAATAATATATTTTTGGTTTGTTGAGAGGACCATGGACACATACCATGTCATTTGTGCCCCGGAAGAGGGAGCCATGGCTTGGTCGCTCCCTAATCATAAGCCTAACGATGTTTGAGTACCTCATATCCCGTTCTCGAGCGATATATGCCAGGGATTTCATGACCTCAAAGGCGGTCTTGGTGAGCGAATTCTCGACTCCCAGCCAAATGATGACGGATTTTGCTCTAGAAAATGTTTCCCTAAGAAGGTGCAGCTCTGGAGTGTCTTGATCCAAGCCAAACCCGTCAACCCAAAGCAACCTTTTTCTGTCTGAGTATCGTAGGGCACGGAACGCCTCGAAGAGATGGTCTGAAACCTCAACGATTGATGCATCAAGATTAATGGTGCGATAGTTTCTGCCAGAGCCCCATTCATATGAAATCGCCTCATAATCAGGGGGTGAATTTAAATTGGCGTAAATACGACGGCAAGTGATCTCTGCTGTATTGTTGTTGGCTGAATCGAGCTCAACCAATTGAAGCTTCATTTTGTTGGTGATAAAACAAATCTCACAAACAATAAAAGTGCTCTGCACGGCAGCCAGGTATTTCAACAAAGCGGTATACAGGCGTGTATACAGAATAAATTTAGATTCCCGAGTCACGAGGCTGTCATGGATGAAAATTGGGTGAAATCAGTGGTAAAAGTAACTGCAATAAATCCCAATAGTCATAAATGTCAATTATTACTACGAGACGCCGACCTCAGACCCCGCATACTGTACTTTCGTACATGCAGCATACACGAGGAAGATGTGATTGTGGCTATGTGAAGAGACTTGTGTATATAAAGTGCTACAGGAAAGACAAATGAAAGGCCAGCAAGACAGGTGATATTCGTATGCTACATCAGCTGATATCAGCTGGTAATGGTGATGAGCTGAAGAGAAAAAGAGGAAGAACATGATGAGGAAAGTAAAGGCAAGTGGGATGGGTGGGTAATCCTCAGACTGGAGCATGTCGTCCACACTTTGCTAGTATCCATGGCTTCCTGTAAATCGGTTTAGTATATAAATATAATCTTGCCATAAATAAAAGTTTCTCTTGGTCTTTCTGATGTCCGCTGAAACAATGTCAAGTCATTGTGCTCTGTCAACTTTTTTTTTTTTTTGAGTCTGACGCACGGCTGCTTTCAGCTGACTGTACTATCTGTATGTCTGGCTTCAAATTATAGGTTGACGTGCGATAATTTGTTGAGTCAGAAAGTGATGGATGGCCACAGACGCATGTAGCAACAGGATTTGTAGGACATGTTTGGTTCATGGGACATACACAGGCTGAAACCAACTACAAGTAGGTAGCCAATCGAAGGCTGCCAAGATTTCGAAGTAGGCTGTGTAGGGGGGCCGTGCACGCGGCTGATCAAAGCACGCACGGAGGTGCATGAGACACAGGATGCTAAACCGCAAGGGTCAAAACTAAACCCAAAGGCGTAATTCGCCAGGCCACTCCGATATGTATGATGTAGTATTCCGTACACTTCTCCATGAAGCTCAAACAAGCTTTCTTGGTGTCTTGGCAAGTAAAGCTGCCATTTTCCTTATCTCGTCCGGGCTTGTAAGGGCAGAGCAAAGCCTCGAAGGATTTCCTATGACGCCAATGTTTCAGTCTCTATCTAGCAGTTCCTTTTATAGGTAACCGGTAAGTCTGCGCTATTTAGTTCATCCACGTAAGCTTGAAAGTTGAAACGTCCAGCGATTCCTTCGCCAATTGACCACGGATCCTTCGACAAGGGGAAACTAGCCCTCGAGCGCGTGAACCAGCCATTAATTCTCGTTCGGTAGTGGTGTGATGTCGTTGCATAAGTTGGGCACGACAATCCGCCTGGAGCTGAGGACCATGAAGAGCCTCATGAGGTTGCCTTTATACAGGGTGTCATGTGCATTCGTCCCTCACCGTTAAACCTATCTTCGCTGGGGACAAAGAACAATGCCACGCACCAAGAATCATGTTCGATGGTGGACTAAGGAAGAAGACCAATTGCTCGAACATTTTGTGTCGCAGCAAGGTAAGACCAGTCATTTGCGACCTTCTTTACCCTACTCTCTGAAGCTTGCACTACTGCCCGCCAGCAGACTGCTCACAACTCGTTTCTGGCACTTCAGAGGGGGGTAACGTTGACTGGCGTCAGATAGCCAGCAGGATCCCCGGCCGCAGTAATAAGGATTGCAGGAAACGGTGGGTCTACGGTATCAATCCGTTACTGAACAAAGGCCCTTGGGATGAGAACGAGGACATGAGATTACGGGAAGCTGTCGAGCTGTGTGGATGCCAGTAAGACCCGACTTTGGTTTTATAAGGGTTAAGGGAAGATATCCAAAGTACTGGCTTTGACCATTGGAGTGTTCAGGTGGAACTTGGTTTCTCATCTCGTCGTTACGCGACAGCCAGATCGTAAGGAAAACTACCTACCTGCCTGTTGTTTGCGCCAATTCTGATGGCTCACCAGAATGCTCTCGCCGGTGGCGTGAATCCATTAATCCCAGTATCAACCGGAACCGATGGTCCCTTCGCGAAGATGCGATCCTGAATGAGGCCGTGCAGACGTACGGGAAACGATGGACAGAGATCGTGGAGCGCTATTTCCCGAATCGATCTCCCATTGCTGCAAGACAGAGGTGAGATCACCACCCATACTTGGCAGAAGTTTGAAGTCTTATTGCGGATGCCTTTCATAGATACGTTCAACGCTTTGGGAAGGGCATCGACGACGCAGATGAATGTGAAGACGACTCTGGGCGGACTCGCAGAAGTGCCAATCCGCAGCTTCTCTGGCAGGTCCGAGACCACACGCAACATGAGTGCATACAGCCATCGCTGGATAATGAGCTCGCTGCTGCTGGAGATGATAGCACCACCGGTCTATGGACAGACTACCCCACCCAGCCATCGTCTCTGCCGCAGTACAGCTGGGGTCCTCCGTCTTCCAGCCTTTTGGATATTCATGGGCATGACATGGGTGTAGCGGACTTGCCAGGGGCATCCTCGTACCTGTCGGCCTTGAATGTGTCTTCTCCACCGAGTCTGCCGGAGCTACCTGATCGGCGACTGTTGAAAATGGACGCCACGTTTACCGGGGAGTGAGTACCCAATGTGATGATCAAGTTCTGCTGTAAGAAGGTAAAGGGTGCCAGTTTATACATACATATATACATAGGCCGGTGTCTGGGGCTAGAAGCGGTAGAGTAGGTCGGTACACGCATACACGCTTTAATGCTAAGAATTCAGTTTTTTTAATCCTTCTGTGTTGCAATCACATAGCTAAAGTCTTCCTTTCCCAACTGACGTCTATTGCCTCGACGATGGAAGCACAACAGGCGGTGAAAGGCCCTGTACAGTACGTAGTACAGAGGCAGCAATTACGGCTTGATAGGATTATTGAATCGAAACAGATTGCGAGGATCCCAACTCTCCTTCAGTGCCGTCAGAGCTTTCAGGTTATTCGCTCCATACCACGAGTTAATGCCCTCGTCTCCATGGCCGTAGCTCACATAGGACTTCAGGCCATCAAATCCGCTCGTCTTCGCGAAAAGGGACCGGATATCCGTCGCGAAGTGGTCCACGACGTCGTCGAGAGACGTGTCATTATTCGCGTAGCGGAAGAGCCTAAACTCAGTCAGCGAGTCTCCTTCCTTTTTTAACTCTCTTACAAAGAACAGAATCACTCACAACTGTGTGGTGACGTCCCGGTGCGGGTAGGACGTCGCGTTCCGGGCCACGGCCTGCACGGCCTGCACAGGAAAAGTCTCTGCGAGGACGGCCGAATCGCGCACGTGCGGATACCGGCGGTAGAGCTGGTTCAGACGAGAGAAGAACGTCTGCCAGGTGGGCACGTCAACGGTCCTCAATCCTGCCGTGTACAGGCTGAGTCGCTTCCCCTTTTCGCACAGCACAGCATCACTGCTGAATGACGCGGACGCGGTGACTTCGTTCCAAGGGAGGACGCTGATATTCTGGGAGACCGGATGGTTGGCAATGAAAGGCTGCAGGAGAGATTTGGCCTCGTCCAGTGGGCCTGCATACTGGGCGTTGAACACGATATTGGCCTATTTATTGTTTCGTCAGCGGACACCTTTAGCACGACTAGAATAAGGGCTAACCCACACCTCCATACTGCTCCTGATAGGTAATCGTCGTGACCAGCGACAGTCCCGCGGGTTGTTTTCCCGCGAACCTCTGCAGCAACTGCCAGTGGTGCGTGCTGGCGTTTGCCGGAAACACAAAATCAGCGTTCACGAACTGGCCGCAGTTGGGGAGGTCGTAGGCGCGATAGGTGGCGGACAGCACGACGCCGTAGTTAAAGCCCGCCCCGCGCATGCCCCAGAAGAGCTCCGGGTTCTGGGTCGCGGACGCCGTGACGATGGCCCCCGTGCCGGTGACCATACGCACCGACAGAAGCGCATCGATGATCAGACCCTGCAGGCCTTGCAGGGGCGAGACCCCGCCGCCCAGAGTGGCGCCTACCATATTGACGCACGAGCAGGACCCGGTTTCTGAGACTTGTTAATATGGCATCAACCAGAAGGTGGCCCCGTGTGGGGGGGTTGGTGGAAAAACGTACGAACTTCGAGTCCCGCTTCGTAGAGCGGATTGTAGATGTCTGCGAAGAGGGTTGCTCCGCCCACTGTGAGGGTCTTCGCCTTCGCGTCGACCGACACATTCCTAAAAGCACTCAAGTCCAAATCCAGGCCCTGCTGCAGGCCTCCGAGCGAGGTGCTGAAGCCGTGGCGGCCACCTGTCGCGAGAAAGGGGATGTCGTGGGACGAGGCATATTGGACCTGGCGGATCAGATCAGCATTGGGTGTACAGAATATATCCTGGACGTGGCATGCATATACATACAACTTTCTGCACGTCGGAATCAACAGCTGGTTTCACGGAGAGCACGAAGTCGGGGACCTCGTACTCGGTCCACCGCACAGTGTCTGGAGACCATTGCGAATCGCTTGGATGGGTGAATTGTGCCCCCGCCGAAAGCTGCCGGCGCAGATCAGTCTCGGTTTGTTGTATGTTGAACGCCTGGGTGGCGTGCGATGCAAGGATGGCGAGACCGATGAGCGCAATGTACCAGGCCATGCTTGTAGTCCGGTGGTTTTCCTTTTTATCCTTTGTTTTTGTTGGCTTCCTGGGCCTTTATAAATGCACTCAGATCCGGGACAGACGCATATCAGGCCCGGACCAGACGAGGACCAGCCTTGCGGTCTCCCGCGCCACCGCTAGCCTGAGTATTATGAGCTAAAGGTACGTTAGAGGACTACTCCAAAGGTTCTCATCCCATGGTGATCTCTACCAAGCTGTCAGAGCTTAACTCCATCGTTCTCTGCGGAACGAGGCCTCCATAGTGGACACGTGATAGGCATGGCCCCAGAGACGTACTCCGGAGTACTTCTAAGAGTCTCATAGAACTGCTCAATTGCGGCCAGGTATTGACCAATTCCCAAACCTTGGGTATACAGCAGTGTCTATTCTCCTAGGTTTTCCTCTGACCCTTTGCCGGGTTTTGCCCTACAAACAGCAGGTGAACCCCCAATAGATCCTATAGCAACTGCCAGAAACCCTCTCTGTCTTCCGAGGAGGCCTTGATTTCCCTAAACACCTTCGTTCCTGTACATACATGGCATTTAGACGCATTCACTGCTAGCACTCAACTTCATTCTAGACAGGGTTTCTTTCCCTTTCTCGTTTTGCACTTGGCCGGACTGTGACCCTCCCAAGGTGCAAAACAGCCGGACATGAGCAATCACCACTTTTGAACCCCATACTTGCCCACAACCTTACCCACATCAGAATCACGCTCGCCCTCAACAATGCGTGCAATCTCCCGACCTCCCACCGACGGATGCGGTGCACCCAGCGTTTCCATGAGCGCCTTATCGGCCAGGTCCGTCGCCAGCCAGCCCGGATCCCCGGCCCACGTTTTAATGCCCGGGTTCCGCTTCGCAAATTGCACCATGACCATGTTCAGCGCCGTCTTGCTGACCCGATAGTAGTCATACTGGGCACTGGCCCGCGACGCATAGTACGGCGAGTCCGGGTCACTGGCATGCGTCAGGGACGATAGCGACGAGCTCACGAAGACCACGCGCGGATCGGTCGACTGCTTCAGCAGCGGTTCCAATGCCTGTGTCACCAGAACGGGGCCCACCACGTTCGTCTCCAGATTCTGTCGGATCTGCGTGCCCGTGTCCTGGCTCTTACTCGAGATCCCCGCGTTGTTGATCAGGCTGTCTAGGCAGCCGTACTGCGTCTTTATCTGCTGAGTGGCGGCCTGGATGGACGCAGCGTTGGTAACGTCCAGCTGTATGGCACTGGCTGTGCCGCGAACTTGGTCTTTGTTTTGTCCATTGGAGAGTGCAGCGGCCGCAGCGTCCCCTGCTTTGAGATCCCGGGCTCCGATGAGGACGTGGTACGAGGACGAGGGTGACCCCAGGAGGATTTTGGCTGTCTCGTATCCGACGCCTTTGTTGGCGCCTGTGAGGAAGTTAGGAGTGCTTTAGACATGCTTCTTGTGTCTTGGATTTTACCTGTAATCAGGACGACCTTCTTCTGGTCTACAGTCATCGTCAGTCGGATTGATCGTGGGACTTCTGAGAGGGCTTTGCGATGCTAGTCGGTGCCATGGCTTCTTATTTCTTGTTCTTCTTTCCCCCCACCTGTGCCGGCTGGGAGAGTTGATAGAACAAGCACGCAATTGGACTATACTGATCTGGTCCTTGTCCGGTCCTTGTCTGGTCTTTTGTCTGGTCCGCTGGCTGGCCATTTGTCTGGCAATCACGGACCAGCTCGTACAGTGCGCATCTTGATCCACATCCCTGCGTCGGTACATTGTGTCGATCCGCTTCCTTCGGTATGACAAATGTCAAGGCTGGATGACAGGGACTATGCACCATTCGAAGTCGCGTCATGAGGGATATTTATATGGGACTATTAGGCTAGTATTCCAGGACGTCAGGTTACGACGGTATGAGGCTTCTGCTTGATTGAGTGTAGGTATATAGCTATCTACACCAAAACGACCGAGACTGGTAGAGTAGAATAGGTCCATCACTGCAGCCGGTTTCCACGCTCCATGCGATTGAGGATATCGCGCACCTTGCGGAATGCCCACTCCTTCGCTGTCAGCTCCTTTTCTCCGTCCGCAGCTTTATGCGAGGGGATTATCGGGCTGGGAAGCGGTTGCATCAGCGTCGCACTCGACGGTCGCGTGGTCAGCAACACACTATAGCGATGGAACTGGCTCTGGTCCCCCGGGGGCGTTACGACGCGATGCTTGCCGGACTTCAGTAGCCCATTGCTGAAGATCACCATCGGATCGCCCAGGTTTATGATGGCGTGGCCGGGACGCGGCTCGACAAACAGCCACGTGTTTTCGGGTTCGGTCTCGCTGTCGAGAAGCTGAGCCTGGCCGGCCGTGCAGTTCACGGGCGTAATCTGGAGTCCTCCCTGCCAGTTGAACAGCATGGCGACACTGACGGTGTCCGTGTGCGGTGGTGTCGGGGGCACGTCCAGCGGCTGGCCGTCTGGAGGTGCTGGGTACCGGAACACGCGCAGGAAATCGCCAGACTCATCCATGAAACGGTGTCGGTCCACCAGTCCGCCGTCGGGCAGCTGTAGCTGCTCTTCAAGCAGTCGTAGGAGGGCGGACGACACCAGGTGTCCCTCGCTCATGAAGGACCGGTAGAGATCTGCGTGCGCCGCCAGCCACGAGGGAAGCTGGTATCGATTGGCCTGTGTAAAGAGGCCGGTCTGAGGAATCTGCGTGAAGCCCTCTTTGTTAGCCAATTACCCATGCAAGAAAAGCCCGTTGGCGTACGTTCACAAACTCAGCACGGTTGGGGTTTCCATTCTGGTCGACTCCCGTGCACTTGTATCTACACAGGATTCAGCTACCCAGCACAATGGAGAAGAAGCAAGGGTCGCGTACCCCGAGTCTAAATAGCCCGTGCCGTCTGTTGGTTGGAAGGCCCGCTTGTCGGCCATGGAGACGTTGTTGAAGACGCTCTGGCCGATGTTGTGCAGCCGGTGCGACTGTTCGATCAAGCGGACGCCCATCGGATGGGTGGTGAGGTCGAGGTAGAAGAATCCCTCATGGGTGCAGACATGGAACAGTCGACGTGCTGTCTCTTCATTTTTGCCCAATACTTTGGTCAGGTCGATCCGCTCGAGTTTGATTTTGGCTACGTCCTTGGGAAAGGGGACGGGATAGAGGTCAGAATCAAGTTCTGGGGCCATGGTGAACAATTCGATTGCGATGATCAGTTTGTAGCTAGAGAGGGAAAGACCAGGACACAGGTGATATTTTCAACGAGCAGGCCAATCTGGTCCATGTCTGGCCCTCTCGATTCCGCTCTGCACATCCCTCGACACCATTTTCTGTTTCTGTATATTTGCAACTCTAATGTCGCCCAGTCTGGTCCCTGTCAGACCCTGCCGTCTCATGAAGATCCTCAGTGATGTGATGAAGCTGGTCTGGTCCATATCGGGTCCTTTCGTATCTAGAGTGCATCCATGCTCCATTGATATAACCCTAAGGAGGAGGTTCGATGCCACGGCCATAGCGATTGGGCTTTCCTCATGCAAGTACCATGGGACTAACGCTGGTTCCCATCGGTTCCTAGTCTGGTCCTTTTACCTTGACAAGGGACTGGGGGAGTTATATTGCATAGTATGTATCTCCGGGTATAGATTTTTAGATTTGCGAAGAAGATAGACAGACAGAACGACAGACATACACCCAATATCATGGAACATCGAAGCCTACAGAACGGTGCCTGTGAGCCAATTGCTATCATCGGGATGGGTAAGTTCGTTGTCCCTCCAACATACCCAGTCTAATCCAATGATGCACAGCGTGCCGGTGGCCCGGCGACCCGGAATCAGACCGCGATATCGAGACGCCTGGCGAGCTGTGGGAGTTCCTGCAGGCGCGGAAAGACGCATACAGCGACTTCCCCGAGAAACGACTGAAGCTCGACTCGTGGTACCACCCCAAGCCCAACCGACCTGGCTCTGTGTACACGCGAGGCGGTTGTTTTCTCAATGGCGATGTGCGTCAGTTCGATTCCACGTTTTTCGGCATCAACCCGACGGAGGCCAGCAGCCTGGATCCGGCGCAGCGCAAATTCCTTGAAGTGGTCTATGAAGCGTTCGAATCTGCTGGGGTCCCCCTGGACCGCTTGAGCGGGTCCAAGACGGGCTGCTTCGTGGGTAACTTCAACTACGACCACCAATTGATGCAGTACCGGGACACCGAATACCCCGAGCCTTACGGCATCACGGGGGGTGGGATCGCGCTGCTCAGTAACCGCGTCAGCTACGTGTTCAATCTGCAAGGACCCAGCTTGACCCTCGACACGGCCTGCTCCAGCTCCATGTATGCGTTGCATCTGGCATGTTCTGCCATCCAGTCCGGCGAATGCTCCGCTGCTGTAGTGGGAGGATCCAACCTGATCCTGACCCCCGAGTGCCAGGTGTTTTCGTCCGCACTCGGGGCCGTGTCCAAGTCCTCGCGATGCCATACGTTCGACAGTGCTGCCGACGGGTATGCCCGTGCCGATGGCATCGGGGCCCTAGTGCTGAAGAGTCTATTCCAGGCCATGCGAGACGGAGATCCGATTCGAGCCGTAATCCGCGGCACCGCTATCAATGCGTATGTTGAACCGTTTCACAAGACATATCCAACGAAATACACTGACCGTTGCCTCTGCAGGAACGGACGTACGGGGGGCATCACGCACCCGGACCCGGATGGCCAGGAGAAGGCCATCCGCAGAGCGTATGAGCGTGCCGGCAACCTTGACCCAGCCCTCACGGCATACGTCGAGTGCCATGGCACAGGAACCCCCGTTGGTGACCCTCTGGAAGTCGAGGCTCTGAGTCGCGTATTTGCCCCAGGGAGAACAGATGCAGCACCGCTGCTGATTGGCTCGGTATGAGGGTGTTTTTCTGTTTTTCTTTTTCTTTCTTTCTTTCTTTCTTTTTTTTTTTTCACGTTGTCCTGGAATGTATCTACTTGCTGACATTGTATTACATTGATTCAGGTCAAAGCAAACATGGGACATAGCGAAGCGTCGAGTGGAATTGCAGGCATTATGAAGACAGTGGCTTCCATAGAGCGTGGAGTTATTTCACCCATACAGGGTCTCAAGCAATTAAACCCTAACGGTAAAGTCATCTATCCGAGATTGTGGTGGTTATCGCTGACGGTAAAGTCGTCTATAGTCAATCTCCACGGCGGAAAACTGAAGATTGTCGAAGAGAGCACTCAGTGGCCAGTCAGTCCCGTACAACGAGCCAGTGTCAACTCGTTCGGTTATGGGGGAGCCAACGCGCACACGATTCTCGAAAGCACCAGCCATCTGGCACCGGAGCACAGAGGTGTATTTAAAAATAATGCCACCGTTGTCGCGAATGGCCACCTGAATGGGGATGCCATTGGCTACACCAATGGTCACAGTCATACCAATGGGAACAGTCATACCAATGGCTATGCTAACGGCCATGTCAACGGAAGCACAAACGCACAGGCTAACGGATACTCAAATGGTGTAAACAAACGACCCTTCCTGCTTCCCTTCTCCGCGCACAACGAACGAACCCTGAAGGCCAACATCGCAGCCTTCCAAGACATTGGATGCCAATGGAATCCAATCGATGTGGCCTACACACTCTCGTGTCATCGCTCTCGGTTCACCCATAGAGCATTCGCAGTTCTTGGCCAGAAGCCATGGAGTGACGCCGTAGACCCAAAAATGATCCAAGTACAAAAAGCAGCAGCTTCGCAAACACCGAGCCTTGGATTTGTTTTCACCGGTAGGGAATTTCTGTTCCCACTGTCGTTGGGGAGAACTGAACTAACATATATGTCTCGTCCCAACAGGTCAGGGCTCGCAATGGCCGCAGATGGGCCTGGAGCTCATGAACACCTTCCCGACGTATATGAAGTCCATTCAGGATATGGACGTGGTGCTGCAGGGACTTGCAGAGCCACCGAGCTGGACATTGGAAGGTCAGTGAACCGGTGAAATCCCTTAAGAAGTAAAACTGACAAATTCAGAGCTATTATGCGCTCCTCCGGAAACAAGCCAGGTCCATGAGGCGGCCGTGTCACAGCCTGTGGTAACAGCAGTCCAAATAGCCCTGGTCAACTTGTTGGCATCGTGGAATGCTCGACCCTCAGCCGTTGTTGGTCATTCTTCAGGTAGGACATGTGACCGGGCCTCTTTGATACCGTTCATTAACATACTACCTAGGCGAAATTGCGGCTGCATATGCAGCGGGAAGGCTTTCAGCGGCCGAGGCAATTGTCAGTGCCTACGCGAGAGGGCAAGCAGTGAGCCGCAATCAAAAGAATGGCATGATGTTGGCTGTGGGAATCGGAGCCGATGCGGTTGTTCCGTACCTGAGTGAGTTCAAGTGTGCTCGCATCGCATGCCATAACTCTCCCCAGAGCGTGACCGTGAGCGGAGACGTGGACGATATCCAGTCTTTGAGAAGCGTCCTCGATGCTGAAGGAATCTTTGCTCGACCTCTGCACACCGGTGGGAATGCCTACCACTCCCACCACATGAAAGCGTTGGGCTCCTGGTACGAGATGACTCTGAACACAATGCTGCACGGCCTGCCACACTTCACGGACAGCCATGGTACCCATGGGGTAAAGACCGAACGAGTTGAGTTTGCGTCGTCTGTCACGGGTGAGATATATGCAGCAAGAGACTTGGATGCAGCATACTGGCGCCGGAACTTAGAGTCTCCTGTCTTGTTCAACCAGGCGGCGTCCCGTCTGCTCACAGCGAAGTCCCCGGATCTGCTGGTGGAGATTGGCCCTCACTCGGCTCTACAGGGGCCTCTACGACATATTATTCAGACGTTGGGAGACACGAAGCCACCGCAGTACGTCCCTACGATTGTGAGGAAGCAGGACTCTGCTGAAAATGTGCTTCATACCGCCGGCACGCTCTTTGCCAGGGGCTACGAAGTTGACCTCCGGCGAGTGAATTCCGTCGAAGTTTTGGGGCCAGATAACCAGCTCTGTATTGCACGGACGGGACGACAGGTGGTGGACCTGCCCAGATACCAGTGGCAGTACAACGATAACCTTCTCTATTTTGAAAATCGGTGGACAAGGGAGTGGCGTCTGCGCTCTCATCCTCGACATGATATACTCGGCTCTCGACCTCCCGGAGGCAATTGGAACGAACCACTCTGGCGAAATGTACTTCGTACGAAGGATCTGCCCTGGCTGGATCATCATAAGGTAAGTAGAAGCACCTCTACGGGGATAGATGTCCTGATTGCTCATGGGAAAAAAAAAAAGATCGGAGATGACATCGTGTTCCCCACAGCCGGATATTTATGCATAGCAATCGAGGCTGCAACCCAGATGGCAGAGATCAGGGGTATCCATGCATCCAAAATCCAGCGATTCGCCCTGGAGAATGTCCATATCGAAAAGGCGCTTATTATTCCGGACGATCACCATGGAATTGAAGTCCTCATCAATCTTCGCCCATCGACTGGGTCCGACACCGGTGAAAACCGCTCGTATGAGTTTATCGTGACCTCTGTCACATCATCAGGAGATGGAGACGTCTTCACCCAGCATGCCTCGGGCAAAATTGAGCTGGACATTGATAAGGATGGTTAGTTATGGTTTCCGTTGAACAGTCTGAAAACAGATCCAACGTGCTAACAATGTTTGGACAGCGGAAACACTCCAACCGCCAGACACCAAGGAGCAATCGCACGCTCAGCGGCATATCTCCTCAGAGGCATGGTATGAAGCTTTCAGTCGGGTTGGATTGAATTACGGAACGGCGTTTCGGAGCCTGTCCAACATCCGTTCCTCATCCGACCAATTTATTGCAGAAAGCCAGATCAACCTGCAGCACACGAAATCATTGATGGAACACGAATCGAGGTATTTTGTTCACCCCATAGTCATCGATTCGGCTTTACAGCTCGCTATCCTGGCCGCTCATAAAGGGCGAGCCACAACATGTACTCTCGCCTATATGCCTATTTTGCTGGGACACTTCGACATATGGCCTGCTGCAGCTAGAGAGGCAAGTTCAGCTCAGTGGAGCGCCAGCGTCAATGACATAGGAAGCAGGGGAATGAGCAGTAACGCCACTTTACAAGCAGCAGATGGCGGAAAGATTGTGAAAGCAATCAACCTTCATTTCATCGCATCAGAGCAGGGAACTCCCGCGAATGTGGCAGACCAGCATTGGAGCCCTTTGTCTAGGATGGTCTGGAAGCCTGATATCAACCAGCTGACCGATTCCGGGCTGGACATTCTATATCCATCAACGACTTCGCAAAGCCCGACGACCGTGTCTGAACTTCCAGCCCTGGAAACTCTGGCTTTTCTTCAGATCGCCCAATTCCACTCCGAATACCCGGGCATCTTTGAGAGAGGCTCCAGCGTGCCTCAGCTGCAACGTCTCCTGAATTGGATGCTGGAGAAAATCAATCTCGCCCGGAAGGGGCGTATTCCCGGTGCTGAGATAGCGTTGCAATATACAAACGCCGAACGGGCGAGTCAAATAGCAAAGCTTGAATCTTCCCTTCAGGAGTCGCAGGGCCCCGAGACACACCTTATGTGTCACATGTACCGCAGTCTTCCGGCAATCTTTAAGGCAGAGTTGACCGGCATTCAGGCTGCCGTCCAGAATCACTATCTCGACGACCTCTACGCTCACATGGAGCTCTTCCATGCAGGAAACCAGTCTCTAAGTGAGATAGTCAGCCTTATTTCCCACGCGAATCCGAAATTGAATATCCTGGAAGCCGGTGGCGGCACGGGAAGCGCAACCAGAGAAGTCCTCCCCGCTCTGCGCGGCCAGAGTAAGCTGTACCGAGGATACAATAGCTTCACTTTCACCGACATCACGCCCTCTTTTCTCGCCACGGCTCAGGATGACTTGAAGCAATACCACGGCTTAGAATTTGGGACATTCAACATGGAGATTGGCATCGAGGAACAAGGGTTTAAACCTGAATACGACCTGGTGGTTGCTTCGAATGTGAGGATCATCACCGCCTGTGATTGGTATAATATGGATGCCCGGCTGATATAGTTTGATATAGGTCGTCCATGCCACGACGGACATATCCAAAACCATGAAGAATATCCGACGGCTATTGAAACCCGGTGGGAAGGTAGCTCTCTTTGAGATCGTACAACGTACGTGTTTGTCTTTCTTTTATCTTTTTGGGGTGCACGAATTGACAAAAACTCGTCCTTTTAGCTCGCATGTTTTGGACAATGATTTTGGTAGGTTTATCATGCCTTCCATTCCCGCGAATTCAGTGGATTAACTGCTTGTAGGGAACGTTTTCGGACTTTTGGAAGGGCGACATAGATCCTGCCTTTGGACGAAACCAAGGCCCATTCCTGACTCGGGACATGTGGCGGGAGGTACTTGTGGAATCAGGGTATTCGGGTCTTGATATCATGTTCGACAACTTTGCCATCCACAAGGATGCTGCCGTTATAGTGGGAACAGCGAGGGACGAACGCATTCATACCAGCCTTTCCTTTCCGCCTACGCATGGTTTTACCCTAGTAAGAACCCTAGCTTGTTTTTTCATTCTCTCTCTTCGTGGCAACGCTGACCAACTCCACAGGTCTACCGGAACGAGTCCTCGGCATTCGCTCATGCGTTCCGCGACTACCTTTCGTTTCACAATATTCCAGTCAATCTCGTCCCCCTGACTTCCGTAGAAGAACAGAGACAAAAATCTGTCATTTTCCTGGTCGAAATAGAGCAGCCACTCTTCCCGACAATTAATCACGAGGAATGGCAGGGACTGCAACATCTCTTGCTGACATCCGACTCAGCCTTGTGGGTCAGCCGTGGTGACTTGCTGGGCAACGTGCATCCGGAGTACGCCATGATGAGCGGGTTGGGCTGCGCAATTCGAGCCGAGAACCCGTCTCTGCGCCTGGTGCTGGTTGATCTCGATCGAGACGAATTCGTCTCGCGGGACATCCATTTCGAGACCCTGCACGGTTTGGCCAAGAAGGTGGCCTCTCCTGCCTATAATGGTGATGTTGAATTCCGTCTCAAATCGGGCATCGCCCACATTAGCCGCATTGACGGTGACGATGCCCTCAACGAGTCCGTGCGATCTAAACGGTCCCGCAAAACCACGACCGCGTCTATTCCACTCGACAGTCTGCAATCTCAGCGGACATCGCTCGTCACTGATGTACCGGGAGACTTGAAAACCGTTCGCTTTGAAGAAGCCGAAGATATTAGCGTTGTGGAGCTACAAGACACTGATGTTGAAGTTGAAGTCAGGGCACTGGGTGTGCATGGGAAGGTTAGTGCGAGCACGCATGGGCAATGAATTTTTATCACGGCTAATAACTCGCGCCAGGAGCTTGCAAAATCGACCCAGGAATCCTTCAACGGTGGATACGCAGGGGTCATCTCAAGAGTGGGCAGCGCCGTCCGTGACTTGGTTCCCGGCAGTAGAGTGTATGGTCTAGCTTCCCAGGTGGCAGGGACCTTTCTTTGCCAGAATGCGGCCTTGTGTCAGCGTGTCCCGGGTGACCTAACTTTTGAGGTATGTCGGGGACCTGTTTCCCGTCTCTACGTTTCGAGCATTTGTCTCATTGATATAACTCTTTCCAGGACGCGACCGCTTTGCCTGTCGCATTTGGTGCCGCACTGTACGGTTTGATGGATCTTGCCAACGTCACAAGTGGAGAGGTACCTTTATTCTCATTCCCCCCCAAATGTACACCAGCCTCTTCGGTCTCGGCCTAACTTACCTGCTAGACCATTCTCATTCAACTCGATGCAGACGGAATTGGGTTGGCAGCCTACCAAATCGCCAGAGTTTGTGGCGCAAAAGTGAGTGGAATAAAATCATTCAACGTCCAAGGTTACTAACAGTATCAGCCCTATTTTGTTGCCGGTTCAACTTGGGATAAGCGCGCTCTGCTGGAAAAGGGATACGGCGTTCGTGAGAGTCAGATCTTCGTGGCTGAAGACAAGTATATTTCCGAGAAGATCCTCGACCGAACCGGTTACCACAAAGTGGATGTCATGTTTTCATGCGAACCCATGCAGAATTGCTGGTCAGCCATAGCGGACCTGGGCAGAGTGGTCCAGTTCCGAAGGACCCCGAACGTGAAGGAACAGGTGAATGGGTTCCCAACGAATGCTATATTTGCCTCATATGATCTGGGGTCTCTCACTACTGGGAAAGCAGGCAAACTTTCCCCCACTCAAAGGTCAGCGGCATCGCCATTTTGTCTTCCCTTCCCCAAGGCCATTGGTTGCTGAAATCACCCTGCTATAGCCTGATGCATCGAATCAACACCTTCCTGCAAGAAGGGCTTATTCTGCCCCTCCCCACTCACCAAAGCCATGTGGCGAATTCCAATGAAGCGCTTGTGGCCTTTAACCAAGAGGGTCACACCGAGCAGCCGGTGCTTAGCCTGGATAAACGCAAAGACGGGGCGGTGCAGGTAAGACGCCTCGATAAATATACAATAAATGGAGCCTAACATGCCATGCCCAGCTTCGCCAATCGCAGTTTGATATAGAGTTCAGCGGAGAGGCTTCGTATCTTCTAGTCGGCTGTCTCGGCGGTCTCGGCCGAACATTCGCCCTGTGGATGGCGCGTCGAGGAGCTCGACATCTGATTTTTCTGTCACGCAGCGATCCAGCCGATGCACAAGCTCGCGCCTTCACAGCCGAGCTGCGGACCCTTGGAGTCGACGTGCAGGTCATCCAAGGCAATGTTTCCAACATCAGTGATGTTCGGCAAGCCGTCAAGGCCTGCGGCAGTTGGCCTCTGAAAGGAGTGGTACAGGCAGCGCTCAACCTTCACGTAAGACTCTCTGCCAACTGTGCCACATTTAGCCCCTTTCTAACGCAGCGTACAGGACTCTTTCTTCGGCGATATGTCCCTGCAACGGTTCCACTTGGTGACCCAGCCGCGCGTTCGAGGAACCCTGAATCTCGCTGAGGTTCTGCATGACACTCCTCTTGATTTCTTCATGATCTGGAGCTCGTTGACGACTTTGGTCGGCTCCGCTTCGCAGGGAAACTACATGGCTTCCAACTCCTTCCTGGACGCCTTCGCACAGCGCAGTCAGCACCTCCGATCGCCTGTGGTGTCGCTCGCGCTGGGCCAGATCCTCGACGTCGGCATCGTCAGCGAGACGCCCGAGTACCAGAAAAATCTATTTCAAATGGGATTGCACGGCAACAACGAAGCAGAATTCCTGGGCTTCTGCGAAGTCGCGCTCCTCCAAGCGACGGCGGACAACGGCTACCTGTTGGCCGGCGTGGATCCGACGACCCTGCTGCAGAAGGACGCGGCGTATCCTGTCGACGATATGACCTGGGCGCGGGACACGCGGTTCTCCCGTGTCCTACAATCGCTCCAGCAGCTGAGGTCGGACGAGGACCAGTCGGGCGAGACGTTAGTCGCTAACGAAGGCGACGACGACCATGACAGCGAGCCTCTGGTTTCTCGCATCCATAAACGGGTTGCTCGGCTGCTGTACGTGCCGGCCGACGACGTTCAAGTGTCGCGCTCCATCAACACGTACGGCATCGACAGCATGGTGGCCGCGCAATTGCGCAACTGGCTATACGCTAAGTTCCACGCAAACGTCTCGCTGCTCAGTCTGCTCAGCCCTGCCATGACTATCGAACGACTCGCGGTAGAGATCACGAGCACGACCGCAGCTTGACCTGGTGGTCAGACCGCATGCTGATGGTAACGTAGCAGATTGAGTTTGCAGAATCAATATCAAAGACCTCGGTTGTCTTTTGTTCCTGTCGCATTTACGAACATGAAACCCAATAGCGAACTGTCCGGTTGATGTAGAATACAGGAGAAGAACAGAAGACGGAAAGTGAGAATGAGGAAAAAGCCCGGTTCGACCACGTGACTAGGGCTTGCCGTCGCTAGATTCCCGAGGCCAATACAACCATCGCCGGGACCCTGCGAGTCGTCTACTCTGGGGTTATATTTGTTATTGGCTTCAATTTCAGATCCACCTACATTGCCAACAGGTTTCTAGCCAGTAGATAAGAACCAGAGTGAGGACCGGATCCAACAACATCAGGCTATTCTGGTACTGTACCGAAATCGCCGTATGCCGGCGGAAATATATATTTTCTACGTGGATGCTTACGTCTCATCATTGGCGAATTGTATGGGCAAGCGTTTGTAGCTACAGTCCAGCATCATACTCCCAAACCCGGAATCCAATGTGGATGAGGTATGAGATCAAGGTATCATACCAAATCCTCACAGCCAGTGCTAGGCCATATAGGGACTGGTTGAGTTTGCAAACCGGGGTCCCTTTCTCACCCTGCGCGAATCCCAACAGCTGGTTCATATAGATGGTGTCTCGCAGTAGGCCATTCAGAAAGGCCACCACAGCATCTGCCTGTCAAATTGTCTATCCAAACCACGCCGCTATTGCAAATAATATGCGAGTTGTGGCTGCTATCACCACAGGTGTGTATGTGCAATAATCATATTGCATTTGTTTGTGGTCCACTAGATTTCTTCTAATGACCCATCTTGCTTTATAATATTTCAGATCATCTGGATCCAGTTCATCTTCTATGTCAAATACCCATCGACCGGGGTACACCCAAGTACCTGGTGGTGTCGTCTATTCGCACCAGATCCCACACATTCTTGTTATTCAATTTCTCCATCTCACGCTCCATGGCCGTGAACCATTTGGCTCGATCAGGGCGTCGCATGGCCTCAGTATATGGGCGTGGAATTTTATTTTTGGATGGCGAGGAGGCACCTATGAAGGCTGCGAACCCCCGGGCAGGGCGTAATTCGACACCACCCTCTTGGTTTCCTTCCTCATCACTAGTCCCGCTGCTCGTGGCCGGGGAAGCCTCAGACTTGTCGTTCTCAGTGAATACTGACTTTCGTGCCTCACTCAGCGAAACTTCGCCATAATCAATGTGGCGGTCTGCCACCCGTTGAATTCTATCGTTTTCAGTCCATACAAGGCTAATATTACTTGCTATTTGGCCGATTAATCTGCCTTTTGCCCCCCTTGAATCCACCTTATCCGAGGGCTTTTGGGTACCATGGCGGTGGTACCAAATCATGGAGTCAAAAGGTTGCAAATTGGCAACATTCATCTGTCTGTTTTCCCACGTCTCCACCGGAATATAATATGCTGATTTCTTGATACTCTGGTCTAGCACATCTCCATCCGGAGAACATGGAGGAGCTGATGGGGCAAGTAAAATTGGCCCACCCACGGTAAATAGGAAAAGACTGTCGTCAATGATGGGTGGAACTCTCCGCTGAGCAGGGACAGCATCCAGAATCACATAGCCGCTTTATTGTTACTGTTGTCAAACCAAAAATACAATAAACAAATAGCCTACCTACCCTAGACATGGAAGCTGAAATGGACCGCCACGCAATGTCATGATACCCCTTGTTCTCCGCCGCAAACCCTTCAGTATGATCGGTCAACGCGCACTTTGGTGACAGGTGGAATGAATTATCCTATTGAGATTCAGTTCAAGGATGGAATCAGCTGGGCTTGACTTCCCCCAACTCCAAGAGTCAGTCTGGAAAAAGTTCGACCACACAGCAGCCTTTACCTCGCGTCCGCTCTTCCCTGGAGAGACCGCGGGCAGCAGCTTCAACACGATTGCGATCTCGGACAACAAAAAGGGGATGGCACAATGAGGGGAGCAGACAGAGTATCAATAGCAAAAATGCCTAACCAGATTCATGCGGGGAGCGCGGCAACAAAGTGAAAGGAAAACAACAAAATTAGGTCGAAGCTGAAGCAGCGACAGAAGGCATCTTAATAAAGCATGCACAGTGGTGCCAAGCAGCAAGAGAACGCTAAACCCCGATTAGGCAAGCTATACCGCTTACAGTAATTCACCGTCACCAGAGACTACTCCGTAGGCTGAAACCAACTAAAAGTAGGTGCTACCAATTGAAGGATGCCAAGACTTCAAAAGTAGGCTGTGTAAGGCTGATAGAAGCACGCACGGAGGTGCATGAGACACAGGATGCTAAACTCCAAGGGTCAAAACTAAACCTAAAGGCGTAATTCGCCAGGCCACTCCGATATGGTGTAGTGGTTAACATCGCCGTCTCTCACACGGCAGCCGGGGGTTCGATTCCCCC
>WURS02106801.1:0-49795 GCA_011762765.2 Rhinocypha anisoptera | reverse complement strand
GTGGTGGTTTTGTGGTAGTGGAACAGCTGACATGCATGTTGTGTGTGTGTGACTCTATGAATGCACTATAGAAGGTAGATATCTGATAATATATTTTTACATATAGATAGCGTGAATGGATTAAGTTGTATTTCACAGAGGATTGAATTGAGGGTACAAAGAATAACTGGTAATTTTTTGGTAAATTTTAGTTTTGCCGTTTTTGAGTTGATACTCCCTTTGCACAACCATTTTACCAATTATATTATACAGAAGACAGCGCCCTCTGGTGCCCGCAACGTAAATCAAATCTTTGTTCGGTTCACGAAACTTGCAATTGTAGTGTTTCAATGAAAAACCGTTAGTTTTAAAAACTTTTATATATATTTTTCTTTGTTTGTATTTTTCCTGCTTTTTTGAAGATTTTCCTGTTTGTAACTAAAACCATATAACCTATTTTAGATTTGAATTAGATCTTATCTGTTTAGGAAACAAACTTTTTTTATGTGGTAGTATTGTTTTAGCAAAGTTCAATTTTTATTTCCGGGTGCGCTTAGTTCCGGTTCCTTTTGGATCAAATCGTATCGTATATGTTCAATGTACTTTACTCAACAAATGGTATTGATTTTTTAATATTTTCACTGAGTGTGAGTGCTAAAATGCTTCAGCTTCATTAAAGCCAATTCATCAATCAAATAGTACTTTAAAATTTTTTTCAGAATCATCAAATGCATAAAAACAAATGTTGCCTTGGTATTTTCGGTACCAGTACACAAACTGTAGCCTGCCTAATTAACCGCTAATAAAGAAACATGCATAAATATTAAACAAAATTAAATTATTTAATTTATTTACAAACACCGGACTGGAAAAAACTAGTAATTTTTTAAGTTAAATGAAGTAAATTTACGTTTTATGCTTCCAGTTTGAAAATGTTCAAATTAATTTTTATTTTTTATAATATATACTTTATTTGTTAATAAACAAAAGATAAATGTGCATGAAGAATTCCGAGTAAAGGCGAATAAACTAAATTTTAAAAAGTTTTGTAAAATTAATAATATGTAAGTACAGTCACTCGCATAAATGCCACTAATAATTCCAGTTTCGAATATACAGTATATTCGCGATAATTCGTCACGGGTTTGCACAAAATTTAGAAAAAAGTGACGAATTACGAATTATCGAGGGTAGCAACTATTTACTCTAACAGTTTTTATTTAACAAAATATAAAACTGAACTACATGTAATTTACTTTTGCTTAAAGTATTCCGAAATCAACATTTTTTGCTGAAGAAAAATTAAAAATTAACTTTTTGAAAATAAAAACTTTGAAACTTTCTGCACTAGTCGCACAGTGACCCACCAGTGTTCGAATGGCTATAAACTTGGCCTTAACTAAAGTGGCTTCAGTAAGATAAAGTTCAAAACAAACTCACACAAGAATCTTTGAAAATCAAACTGCCGTGTGGTAGCGTTGACTATCGCACTCCGTAATATTCTATCTACAAAGACGTTATTTTTCTCTTTTTTCTGTTATAGTAGAGAAAGTAACGTCTTTGTAGATGAAATATTACGGAGTGGGCTTCCAATGTGTTAGCTCAAGTGCTGAATTTCAACCCTAAAAGCGATTGAATTGGGTTATAATATATTATGATAAAGACAAAACTGTTCATATACAACATTCAATATAGTATAAATTGTTTATATGCATTAAAACTAACATTGTGTATGACGAATTAAGCAAAATTTTAGTGACGATTTATGAAATATCGAACAATGACGAATTATCGAATAAAAATTGCATTAAAATGTGTTAGGAGCGTTCAGAATTGGTATAGAAATTTCTTATTTTTGCCGAAATATCAAGAGTGACAAATTATCAAGTGACGAATTATCGCGAAAATACTGTATATCAAGTGTAGTTTGTTTCAATATTCCAACTAGCCAGCGCAGCAGTTTGAACTTTAACAAAAGAGAGAAACTAGATATCAACACGTGAAGCGATGTTGACTTGTAAAATGAATGATTCACTCAGAACTCACGTTAAAATTAACATAAATAGAAAGTAATTTCAAATCATTTAAAATTATTTGTCTATTTAGGCTAAAATTTTGACATGCGTTCTAAGTGAACTATTTTTTACGTAACAAATATTACATGTTCACTGTCAAGTTTCCCCAGGAGAAACAGTGTAAGGCGCTTCTCTCTCTCTCCCTCTCTTATTTACACTGGAGTAACTAGTTTGTTTTTCAATATTTTAAAATATTATGTATTTAATGTAGAGATCGCAAGGAAAGCCAACCTTGTGTATTTGCATAAGAGAGAGAGAGAGAGAGAGAGAGAAAGAGAGAGAGAGAGAGAGAGAGAGTTCCGGAAAGTTTCTTTGCGGAAAAACACTATCAAACTAACGGTTTTCTAGAAACTTTATTTTAAGGTTGATTTTTCCTGTGATGCCTATCGAATTTATGGAGTAACTTAGACTAGTGACAGCCAACTCCGGTGATAATTGACACCAAATATTTTATTTCAATTGTTTGTTGATCAAATAACTTTGGCAGTTGGCAATTAAGTTAACCTTTGAAATTCATTCGGATGTTTGTTCTTAACAATGGTCCTAATCAATTAGTATGATGGCGGAAACATTAAGTAGTGACATGAGTGACCATAGCAAGGAGACTACACTTGCGTGGTGATTAGCTACTCAATAATTATATTGGAACGCATGTTCTTTGCGGTATTAGCGATCGCGCTCCACCAGTGGTAGTATAACTTGCTCACCACTGACTCCATTTACACGGTAAATAAGCAAATGCCAGTTTCGGGCATAGACGTGACTTTCTGGAAATTATACTAGAAACTAGCACTAGAACACGAAAATATCGATACATTTTTGTGAATGATCGTCATACATTCGAATTTTTGAGTCGGATTTTTATTATTTATTTTAAATTCTAAGTGTGCTAACTGTTTTCTAACAACAAATTATACAATAATAAGTAAAAGAACAATCCGATACTGAAAATGCAGTCCACTATTTCTAGATGGCGTTACATCTTAATTATTAAAAAAACAACAGCAATTTTTCACTAAGAACAATATTCTGTAAATGCCAAAGTTGAATGAATGCAGTTAAAAGATGTTTTTCTCCTGTGTAAATAGAGCCAGTTCAGCCATCCTGTTTGTTTTTTGTTCCATTAGTTCACCAGTGAAGTTTTGTGTTTTAATGACCGGAACAGGCAGGGCAATGTTGACATCACAACCAAGCGCCTGGAACGAGTGTGCGATTGAAATGTAAATTAATTATAACAGTGCTCTAGCTAGCTAACGTGGCCGACATTCACACCAATGACTTGAGGTGACACCTCTGGCGTGTGATGGCGCAACACTACCTTCCAGAGAACAGGATTTGCCCATGCCCATGTAGCCACTTGTCCTGTAGCCACATGCCCAGCCATACTACTTTATCACTATGCTCAGAAAAGTGACATTTTGCGCCATCTAAAAATAGTCTTTGAGACTACTACCAGTTCACGACTAGGCTCAGCCAGGTTCCGGTTAGATTTGCACCAGCTGAAATGTGCCAATTGGAAATAGTGTCAACAGTAGTCGATTAATACACCTCATTACGAATAAAAATTGCATAATAAACTGTAGAACAGTTTTCAATAATTATTTACTGAATTTACTTTAATTTTTGGAATGATTTATAGATTATAATACAAAACGAATTAATTGCTGCTGATCTCGGTTTGTCACCTTTGAACATGCCACTCTCATGTGCCTACGGAATCTGTTTTTATACTGACAATTTGAGTTGTGGCTGTCACCACAATGACATGGCTAAATTAGCACAAGTGTATTCAAGCGCCACCCGCCAAGTTGTTCTCGGTTCACTCGGTTTCGCATCCTGTTGCAAAGTTGATTTGACTATGTAGTATAGACAAATCATCAAACCTACTTGGTTGAAAGATGACACTCAATTTGAGTTGTCACTGGGAAAACAATCACCCATCTGGTCAGTGTGATCAAAGGGTGCCACACCCACCATGCCACACCCGAGCGTTGATGGTCCACTTCACGCACCGGCAGTGGCCAATTGGCGTGCCTGTCAGGCGATCCTCGCCCAAATTACTTTCACCACGTTTCCATTGAGTGGCAACAGCACCAGGCAGACAGAACACTACCATCTCTGCACACTCACCTTTCCACTCGCCTGGTTGCACTGCAGTGAATCCATGCGATGGCTAATATTAATTATGCCAATTGTTGGCGAGTGGCTCTGTTCGCAGATATTCAAACTGCTCTCTGCAAGCCTGCCAATTGGCAGACAGAGGAGAAAACAGTGCGCCATTTGGAGAACTTTCACTCAAGGTAACGTTGTTTTAAGTTGTCAACCACGACAATCAATGCATTCACAGCCATCGTGACTCAACTCAAACAGCAAAGCAGTCAAAGACAATCACTTAGACTCAACTCTTTCCTGATTCTAAGTAACTGTATTTTCGCCTACTTCATGGATTAGCAACAAAAGTGAAAGTAAAGCAAGTAGACATTAATCGTTGTAATTGCAATTGAACGGATTCTAAGACAACTAAGAACAAACACAGACTTGATGATAGTTACTCTGGTCAATAGTGACTGAGCTGCAAAGATGTACCAATTAAAATAAATAAAGTTTTGCTTATTGCCAATCTTTGCTGTAAGGTGTAATCACTTAGCTTGTGGGATTAGTCAAATCTATTGTCATGACACAAGTCTATAGCATGACTAGAGCCTTGGTAGGGAAGAATTAAGCGTGCTAAAGCCATGGGAATATTGCTTCAAAGGTGATCAATGATCAATGTTCAATGATCATGATCACTGATCAATGTGCATTGCAATTGAGTACCAATTCTGCATAAGATACCGACATCATTCTGACAATGTTACTCACCTATAAACATTCAACAACCTGTTACTAAGTTATCTCGCATTAGATTAACTCAATTAGCTCTATGCGACAAGCAGTCTGGATGGCATTTTAATAAAAAATTATTATAAATTGCTACCACAGCTTACCAGTAGTTTGTTACTATGCAAGCTGATGATCTCACTATCGAAAGATTATTGATGTCTGTTTATGCTTGTGCATTAAATAGTGATTTTGTGTGAGGTAAAATAGCTATGAAGAGACAGTGAGTCGAATTGATGAAAGCTTTTCGATGATAATTGATATACATGGCAAACTTTCTTTGCCATTATCTCTCCGGCTACTGTAACTAACCATGGCGTGCCACGCTAGTTGCCACCGTAACACACCTCGCCCCAAAAGTAGCCACTCGAGTGCAAATAGTGGCATTGTAAAACCCAACACTAGCCGACACATGTTGCCTGTGATGAGGAGTGTGCCAGGTTAGCATTGCCCAGCATTATTGTTGGGTTATGAAGCGTGAGCACGACACACGAGCGGCAAGGAGCTGGGAGAGTGAGTAGGAGAGGACAGAAGAGCACAGCTGAACGGCGAGCCGCCGACAAGAGCCAGAGTGAGGTGGGACAAGCATCAGTGAGGTGCACCCAGCGCACTCCATCCCCACCACACTCCTTGTCCCCACTGGCCCCTAGAGCCATTGCTGCCATTCTTGGATGGCCAATTGTCACTGATTATCGCGTTGTCAGTGATCGCCTGCTGGGAAGGCGACATCACTACACTGGTCATTTTCCACATTGTTGTGATCGACACTGAATTATCTTGCATTATCTCACGATGTCTGACTATCTTTAAGTTTGCCTTTGCGCCATCAAGACAACCACGGCGATATAGTGGAATTGTGGTATCGAGAGTTAGAACAAGCCCTGGTTTCTCGCCGGCTACTTGTCTCGTGACCATTGTCATTCTTTGATTCTCAGAGCAAGACTTGAATGGCTTCTCAGTGTTTTTGGTGCAACAAGAGCAGAAGCAAAAAACGATAATCAAGATTGACTGAATTACTAATTGCTCACATTTTGCATTCAGCAAATTCATCAGATAATCGTAATTCTTTACCACTCTGTCTATACTAGTCATTTACTGAAAAAAACTTGTGACCATCACCTAAACAATTCTGCTTTAGTGCTTTATTGTTTTCCAATTTTGTTCATATGCTTATTCGCATGTTAGTATCTAGTGGCCGATTTGTTCCATTTTTAAGCTGACATTTCTGTCACTGTCTTTCGTCCGTGTTACCGGTGAGTGTGGCATTATCAGTCATTTTCGGTGGCACAAATCTAATCTGCTGTGCTGCGCAGTATACAAATCGACGGGGTGTCGACTGGCACAATAGAACGTCAGACATGTGATTCGATAACATCAGAAGTGCTCGTTAATTTTCTCACCTATCTTGTACCCTGCATTTGACCGATCCAGCAAGATGAGATGCTATGAAAGGTGGTAACACCACCAAGCACTTTTGTTACCGCATCACGGTGCTTTTAACTCATTGTGATATTCTAATATGTGATATCAAGTTTGGCTGATAAAAATTTTTGATTGCTGTCCAGTCATACATTGAATATGAAAAGAAACGGCATCTACTAGACATGAAACCCTTTTCCCACTCAGAACCATACTCGTCGATAGTTTAGTAGCGTTGCAAAGTCTCTCATAATTGTGGCGTTTGTCATAACTGCATCGTTCAGTGCTGTAGCATTGCTCTACATTTCTCCACATTGCTTCATTTCATTTGATTTTTTTGGACTGAAAGTCAGACTGAAGAATTAAAATGCCTGTTAACACAATCATACCCGAGTATGAGTTGGCTACAAATCAAGTGACTGAGCTGGCCAGTCGTCTAGGTAGCACAATCGAGAGTCGTCTTAGAGCTTTTGAAGAACTAGCTAACAATGCAAATTCGCATCCAATCGGCGAGACTACCTACAACTATATCTTTCAACACACCTCGGATCTGCTTGACAAGAGCCAGTTGATTGAAACTCGTCAAAGAGTTTGGCGACTTTACACCCAACTAGTAAACGGCTTTTCAGAGAACGTCGGTCAAGTGCGCTACCATATGTTCGATCTCATTCATCGCTATGAGGCTCAGGATGAAGAAATTCCCCTAATCGTTGACTTTATCCTCGGTAATATTCTTGAATTATTTTTAGCTTGTTTTAATTTTTACTTTCTGGCAGCTTTGACCGAAAAAGGCAAGAATGTTGGATACTATGAAGCAGACATTGGTGATTGGGTAGACCACTTGATTACTAGCTTCTTCGTAGCCAAGACTACTCGTGGTTTCCAGGTAAAGAAGTATGCTCCAAATGTGCAGCGCACGTTTCTTCATTTTCTCAACAATATGATCAAATTCAATGCTGCATGCATTCAGTTGAGCAAACCACAGGCGTTGAACAAAATGATCCGTTACGCCTGTCAGCTTGCTTACCAATCGCAAGAATTGAATGAGTTGGATCAGATTTACGAATTTTTGAACGTTGTTCTAAGCTACTCACACGTTCCAACAGAGACGCTGAGTCAAGTAGTGGTATGTCTTTGCATTGGAGTCAACCGAAAAGAATTGTACCAGGTTTGCAACAAAATGGCACGCAACCTCGTTGGCACCTATCTTGGCTATACCACCATTACTACCTTGCATCACATTATTGAAGATGAGATTAATTTTACTGATCCGGCACTAATCAGAGGTGGAATCTACTTTTTGGTGCACTCGCTCTGGGGCGAACTCAAGCCTGACAACTTTTTGTTGAGTCCTAACTCAGTGATGCCGGCCCTGCATAACCTGGTCACCAACGAAGCAGTTGCAAATCCGGTACTAATTGCCCTAGAAGTTGCTAATGGCATCTATCTTTTCATCGCCAATTTCAGTAGTTCGGAAAATAATATGCGCAAAGAGTTGTTGCATGCACGACCAAGAAGTAGCATGCAAGAGCAGCACATTTGCCAGCTCATCCTCTGGGAACATACTTGGCACTCGATGCTCGACATAGTTCACTCACTCGCTTACCGCTTTCTTCTCCCAAGGAACGAAAAAGAGTCAAGCCAGCTAATCACTTTAATTATTTCGATTGTTAATAAGCTTAAAGAGGTATTGGATTGCTACAACACTGAAATTGATGGTAGCAATTCAAATGATAACTACTCTGCACTATCGGAGATATTTAAGAACGACAAGTTTGTTGAGAGATCACTGGTAATTTTAGAGCTAGCCATCAACCATCTTGGGGTAAGTCTTAACATTATTATGAATGTATTTAAACTTTAAATTAATTGCAGGAAGAGTCGATTTTCAACTTGATCTCGCACAGAATAGGCCAGATTGTACAAAATCGAGGCATCAATTGGCTTCCAAAAGTGAAGCATCTCATCGATGTTTATTTCATCTCAAATCAAAATCACAAAGTTCGCTTGCAGTGTCTAAATGAGCTTCAAAAATTGCTTAGCACTTCTTATTACTTTGTCGATGTCGATGTATGTGAAATATCTTTAGAAATATCAGATTTGAAATATATGTTAATTTATTTTTTAGATTTTCTGGGAGAAAGTGGCTTCAAGTTACTTCAACCAGCCAGTCGACACAACCTCGCGTGAACTAGCTATAAATTTCTTAACATTTATTGCGCACAAATCGCAGTCGTTGAAGACTTTGAATGATTTGATTGATATTTTTGAGCAAGTAAGTTTGATTTTGTCTCAAATTGTGTTCATTACAGTTTATGTTCTTAGACTGTTTCTGTCCGGCTCAAGTTTAACCGTCAACATTCGTTTGAGTTAAGTACTACACGCTCACATCACTCCCAGATTGCACATCAACTTTCTGCCCCTACTTCACTTGAAACATCTCAGTTCAATGACGTTGTCCAGTCGATTGCTGGTCTTGTGGTTATTTTTCGCGAAAAGTTCTATCATCCAACTTGCCACCCAGTGGCAATTAATGCATTTCGTATTCTTGTCAAATTTGCAACATCTATTTCTAAGCTTCACTCGGACGAAATGCACTCTAATTTAGCACGCGCTCTTCCATTAATTAAGCAAAAGGTGATTAAAAACAAAACCACTTTTATAACATGTATCTATGTATTTAATATTCTTCTTGTAGATATTTTACGCTATTCTTGCTCTGCGAACTAACTCATGCGGACAAGTGGGTCTTGCAAACGACCGACAAGTTGTCTCCTCACCTCAGCTGAATCACTTGACCAATTTTGAGGAGGTGATTCAGTTTTCGCATTATATCTCGGTTCACGATTTAGTGTTGGCTGGTTCAGTCACATCACCTATTACATCGCCTCAGCAATCAAGCCACAGCTCGCATCAGCCTCTGCAGAGACAACAATCGATTGCTTCTCAGCCAAATATTTCGGTCATGTTCCACACTTCATTGGTGGATGCTCTTCGGTTGATCATTGAGTGCATTGCTTCGGAAACTGACTGGTCCGTGTTGCAACTCATACTTACTGAGCTGCCTAAAGTACTGAAGCACAAGGGAATTATGTTGGCTGCTACTGCTTCTCATTCCAACACTACCTCACCTTCTTCTTCTATGACTCATCTTAACCCCTTAGATTCGATTCCAGACCTCTTGGTTACAACTTTATGTAACTTTGTATGTTGTGTCACTTAAACATTGTGTGACTATTTGTGACTTCTACCATCTATTTAGATCGAGTCTCTGCAAGCTCGTTTGAACATATTTCATTTTGGAGATACCAAAGTGACCAAAGTTGACGTGTTGGCTCTAGTGTACAACTCAGTATCAGCCTTAGTCAACTATAAACTATTATCCTCTAATCAGGTTTGCTTGTATTTGACTTTATGACAATCAATATTTTACCAAAAATCTTTAGGCGACACTTATCAAGCTTCTTCAAAATGGTCTGGTTCAGTTCTCGTCCAAGGTTCTCTGCATCCGTCAGTGCATTATTTCACTGACTATTTGTTCGATGGAAATGCAGACCGCAATGAATAAGTTCTTGCCCGACATCATTTTGACTCTAAGCAAGATCTCGGTTTCTAAAGCCTTGGCAGTGCCTAAGTTAGAGTTTCTCTCTAGTAAGTCTTGTACGGTACATTAGGTGGTACTCACATAATCGGTTTTTATTTCAGACATTATTTTGTTTCCGGATCTTTATTATAGCTTCATCAATAAGCAATACTTATCTATATTTATGATTTCTCAGTCGTACATCAATCCTTACAAGTAATTTATTTATTTATTACTTGGCGATTGTATATATTGTTTCATGAATTCGACTTTGATGCTTAGGTATGGCGAATATACGGTAGCGTTGGCCCTGCGAGTCATCTCAATGTGGTTTCTTAAATGTCCTCTTAATTGGCGTCGTGATTTGGTGCCTGTGCTGATTAATGTAAACAATTTACATATTTTAGATCCACTTTTTATACTATTATTCTTTAGGCTTTTAATACAAACATGCTAAAAGAAGTGGAACCTAATCAGAGATTTCATGGTACTTCTGATCGTTTGAGGTAAGTAGTTGGAGTTTCAATTTTTTCTATTTCATTTTCTGATGAAGTCTCTTGTCGATTGATTTTGTCGATACACTCTAAATTCATAGAACATTATGTTAGACTATATTGGTAAAAATTTTACTGCTAGAGCAGTAAAGGTATTTTTTACTTAGGTACTTTTTTTACAATTTTAGTAATGACTCACTAGTTCTTCACTTTTTAACATTCCTACATTCTACTTTTTTGTTTCTAAATAGTAACACAATATCGACGAATACTTCATCTGCCTTTGTCAATGTTAGCAAACCTGAAGGAATGATTCTCGACCCGAATGACAAGGAAAATTCCAAGATAGAGATCGTAGAGGTTTGCATGGATATGCTAGCATCGAACACTTACACTACTTCAGCACCCTTACCACTCAAACCCTCAATGATTGATCGTTTGTTAAACAAGGAGAAATCACAAATGTGGCTCGTGGGTATGTTTAACATCTTTTGAATTTATTAAAATGTCAGTAAACTGGAGCTAAAGCAGAGATTTTTTACAGGACATAAACTGATTCAAATCACCACAACTGGATGCACGTCGCGGGCCTTACGTAACAGTTTGTGCAACAAGTGTCTCAATATCTGCCACATGAACGAGCTAGTCAAGAGTGAAACTCGTGAGGTTCCATTTTCTTCTAATTTTCCAGGACAACAAAACTTTGGAGCACTTTTAAATGATCGAATTACAAGTCAGTTTAGTTGTGATTTACCTAACCAAGCAAATATCGCTTCAGCAACTTCTAGCTCTCGACGTCGCCATAGATCAGAGATTCATAGCAGTCATGCGCAAAAGATAAACTTCAACCATGACTTTAAGGATGATCATAACTTTCCTAATAAGATACCCACGGCTTCTTCTAGTGAGTCTGATCTGAATGTTGAAAGCAAGTACTGTCGTTGTTGGTGCCAGAGTTGGGCTGAAATTCTGATTCGTCGTGCAACTGGAGATACCCGAATGATAGTACGCATTGAAAACAGCCTCGGAGACTTTCCATATTGGAGTTTTTCCAAAGAAGAAGACGACTCGCTGGCTCAAATTTTTCAGCACGCAGAGCCGGAAATTAATCTGGCTCTACAGATGCAAAAGTCTATTGATAGTGAATCGTGTGAGAAGTTGATGTCGATGGATAATATGCCGGAGTCACCTAACGACGAGACTTTTGAGAGTCAAGCCACTCTTACCTGTGTGGCTTCCGTTTCAGCAGCTGCCGTGACCTCTTCCTCTAAGGCCAAGAATTCAGTAGCTAGAGCTGCTTCGTTTGGAAGTCGATCACCACATCTAGCTAATAGTCATATGAAATCTGGTGAGCTATCAAGCCACGAGAAGGCTAGAAGTAATGTATCTCGCCGACTAGAAAAGGATTTCTCATTTGAAGAACCTGTTACACCTGAGGGTGGTTCGCAGTCAAGCTTGACTTTAACGGGTGATGATTCCACGTCGACTTTAACCAATAGTGCTGGTCAATATCGAGACCGTGGTTTTACCATTTCTGTCATGTCTCCAGCGCAAGCAAAAAGTGCTCACAAATCTGAAAGTTCTATCTCAGGTTCTACTTCAAGTCTGTATAGACAACCAGTTTCGCCAGCAGGTCTCACTCCCCAGTACGTTTTCTTGCAACTGTTCTACAATTCGGCCATTCGAGATGAAATGTCTTTGTCTCGGGAAGATAAACCAATAATGCTGGACAAAAACGATCGTAGAGTGAAGAATGCCATTACATGCCTTGACTTGGTCACGCCATATGAAACGCACAAGATTGGTGTGCTTTACGTGGGTCCTGGCCAGAATTGCTCTAAAGAGGACATTTTGAGTAATCAAATGGGATCATTTCGATACACTCGTTTTTTGAAAGATATCGGACAGCTTATCTCACTTGAAGACGTTGACCAGAAGGTGTGCTACCTCGGCGGACTTGATCCGAGAACTGACGGTCCGTACGCTATCTCATGGGGGGATCATCTTGTTCAAATGATATTTCATGTTGCCACTCTGATGCCTTCAATTCCAACTGATCCTAAGTTTAATAACAAGTATCGACACATTGGAAACGATTTTGTTACCATTGTCTATAATAACAGTGGGGAAAAATTTGATTTCACTTCGATTCCGGTAAAGGATACAATTTCAAGTAGTTGTTCATATGTAACTTATATTTCATTTGACAGAACGGCTTTGGGAAAATGATTAAAGCGATGGTGGTAATCACTCCATTGGAGTATAAAAGTAATCTGGTCGAGGTGCAAGCTGTTTCAGGTAAAGATTATATCAGATTAATATAAGATTGAAAGTTATTAATGGTTTGTTTATGTTTGCACAGATTTTGCTGAGTTTATTGGTTCATTAGAATCGCAAGTCATCTCTGACTTGGCACTTCCAGTCTATGCTCGACAACTAGCTTTGCAAATCAATGTGAGTTTTGTTGGTTCTCTTTTGGATAAATCAATTAAATACTGAGTGTCTTTTCTAGATTGCAGCAATGGTACGAAATGATGGTTTTGCTGGTCTCAAGTCATACCATATATACAACTGGGTCACTAGATTACGTAAAGTTAAAAAGCTTCGTTCGCAAGCGTTAGACCAGTTGCAACAACCTGTCGAGTCGGGATCTTTGCGCAACATGGGAGGCAGTCAATCAGCGCCTAGTAGTGTACATGCACGAGTGCGTCTCACCCAGAGAGTGGAGTCGCGAGACGATGGGGAACCCTCTTGCATGCTCAGCCCTAATCCACCTAATAGCGCTACCTCCAACGGTCTTTTCGACTACGACTCAAGTGGCCCTCAACAACTTTCAGTGCCCGATTTCATCGCTTTCACCAGACTCAAAAACAAAGATAAGGACTAGTCGACAATCCAATATTCAGGTTTACTTTAACCAGTCCAAGTGCATTTTTCTCAGTGTGATCATTTCTGGTAGCTTCTTTCATTTATAACCTATTATTATTATATTATTGAAAGAAGACGTTGCTGGATTTATATTCTTTAAAGACTTTCATATATTTTTTATTTGTACAATTATTTTCTCTTGTGCTTTCTGTTTTTATTTTTCTGTCTAGACACAGCTGTGTATATCATTGTTTTTACTAGAAACTTGCTTGGTCCTCTGGAGTGCACAATAACTTGTATTTGCCAAAATGTCTGTGATGTTGAACTTTATTTCTGGTTGTTTGCTAAGTCACTCGACAAAGGTCAACCTCGATTGCAAACGGTCGGGCATGGTATGGCAAATGGCTGTAGTGTGAGATCTAGTGGAAGCTCCACCAGACAGCAGCAGCGGGCTAAGTGACTTTGAGTCGAGTCGCGGTCTTGGTCGGAAGTCTTCAAGCAGAGCCGTTCGACTAGTTACCATAAAAGTCTAGCTGGCAGGGTGTGAGAGGCATGAGGGGCGCACGGCACCCACACTTCTCACCACTGCTGCAATCGGCACCAGTCATCCTCCAGCACAGCCCCTCATTCCCTCATTCTCACTGTCCGTGTCGTCGTCGAGATCTCACCAAACTCTCCTTGCTTTCTATTCTATTTTGCCGCTCGATGGTTTTCCTCTATACGCCAACGTAAACTCAACGAGTCACACTCCTCGTAAGGGCCCCACAAATTACAATACACACGAGAGAGAATACATTAGGTAACTTAGGGTACATCAGGTAAACATTTGGCTCTCTTTCATTGAAAATTTAGGTTTGAACCTAGGTATTTTTAAAATACAATACTAGCTTATTTTTATGTTGACTGTTTGCAGAATTAGAAAAATTTACAATATAACAAACTAAATTACACCGTAATTTTCGTATGTATTTAATTCGGGCGAAATGTAAAAACAAAAAAAAGTTGCAAATGAAACACTTGGTGTTAACATCAAGACTGGTGTTCAGTCAGATTGCCTTCAGTACAGTCATTCCTCTCGCCTCATTCAGCAGAGGCATTCTGGGCAAGATGTGCAACAAGACCCGAATCCGACTGGTGCAATCGAGAAAGAAGTGCGCGCGCAACTGGCTCGTCAGCAGCGGCGCGATTGCAGAGGCAGCAGTTGGCGTAGTGGCAGCGTGAGCTGGTCTGGCCAACACCGATTCGCCGACAGGCTACAACCATAGGCGTTGAATGGAAAGCCTCTGCCCAGAGTTTGCCGCACTGAGCGTCTGTCGACTAGCCTTAGTGAGCGCTCTGCTGAGACAGATCACTGGTCGGCAGATGGATTGCAACTCCGAGTGGTGTTTGCCATACTGGTCGCGGACATGTGGTGGTAGTTAACATTTAGACTGAGTCTTCCTTACTGATTCGATCGAGAATATAGATCTGCAAGCATGGTCCTCGCTAACTTGCAAACTGTATCTTGCACAACCTTGATGTGTTGCTTTGGGGTTAAGTGATAAATCGAGTGACATTACCATCGGGTTGTTTATCATTTACATGTTTGATCGGTTCATGATTGACTGGAATAAGTTTTTTACAATTTGGTAAAATCCTCTTGTAACAGCTGTTTGGCCCATCGTCGTTAATGCTGAAAACAGCGAGCAAAGTTCAATAACCACTGCCTACATTCATCAAGTTTGCCTTCTCTGAAATTTCTCATCACTTACTACTATGATTATGTGAAGAAACCTCAACATTGAGCTATACTATAAGTGCAATTATTCAAGTACAAATTCTCAGAAGTGCCACTAATTCGTCATTATTTATTTTTACTTTATTTCTGGTATGTGACTTTTATTTTTTTAAATTTTATTTTAACTTGATTGCCAAATGGGTGCATTTTTACTGCACATTATTTTATTTTTATTTTATTTATAAAATATCCATTATGTTTGGTAATAATTATTGCCAAACTACTGAACGACATTACCGTTGCTTATTTCGTTTATTTTGTTTACTCGATCCTTACTGTTTATAGACTTAGATGCTTAGAGTTTAAGTTAAATTAACTTGTGGCACTAAGTTAAGAAAAATATATTCGAATAAAAGAGTGTTGTTATGAACATACTTGATTGCCACCGTGTAGGCGGAACGTTTGTCGACTCACAGCATCATAAATTGGTGTCACCTAGAAGACTCACTAATCAACAGATACCAGTTCGTGCTCACCTGTTTGACCAAACAAGCAACATCAGACATGCCGAATGGCACGTTCGCCTCGACTAGATTCTGCACTTTCCTGTGAAATTGCTAAATGGTCTTCCTGGTGGCCTGGTATGAACGCGTCTCTTCTCTGGGATATCGATATCGTTGCACAGTGATAACGGTAGTTGTGTCCTCTTTAGTCAATGTATCCTAGCAGCTATCGATTCCGAACGGA
Organism: Rhinocypha anisoptera; assembly: GCA_011762765.2. Classification (NCBI taxonomy): domain Eukaryota; kingdom Metazoa; phylum Arthropoda; class Insecta; order Odonata; family Chlorocyphidae; genus Rhinocypha; species Rhinocypha anisoptera. The sequence continues at coordinate 34,033 of WURS02106801.1, read as the reverse complement.
GACATTGATGCAACAAATCAACCATGTGCCATGCTCTTGAACCTATGCTTACCGAATTAAGCGAAGGTTACCTGTATGCGTGCTCTCACTCACTTGGGTGTAGTCTCTTCCAAACTCATAGCAACCGGCATCTGATAGCGAATATCAAAATGTTTCTATAGATTGACTGACTTGATAAAGTTTTCTTTACATTCCTTGTTATTACATTTAACTAGTTTTAAGAGTTACTTATACAAATCTTATAATAAATAAAATTGTGCTTTGTGCTTTGATATCTATGGAATTCGGTATGATGAGTCAAATATATTGTCCACGTGCAATGACCGCAGTGGTGAGTCAAAGGTATTGCCCACGTGCACAATGCGCATGTCGCAACCTAAATAGCATTTTCCGGTCTTGTACAATACCCACATTTTGACTGAATTTCTCACTAAATTTAGCAAAACGAACGATGATTCTTCTTTCAGCGATTCGCTCTGTTGCAGTTAACTTTATACTTATTTTTAAATTGCAACGATTGTCAGTTGTAGAGATACAGTGGAGCTTCAACTTTTACTTGCTTCACTCTTACTCATGCTAGTGTAGGCAATGTAGTTTTGGCAATTCATAAATCGAGTACCGTCTCCTTGTTCTTTTGCTTCACTTATTCTTGTAATTTCTATGAGTAAACTTGAAACAACACTGTATGAGCAATGTTAGTCTGAGTGCAATGAATCACCCTGATACTACCCAGCACAAACTAATTGGAACTATTGGCTGAACTGGTAAACTACATTCTAAGCCTCTTCATCCAGATCGATTGTCTCTTTTGACACTCACATATAGAAGAATGATTAACCTGGGCACTTGCACCATCTTTTAACAGTTTGCTTGTACAAACACTGACCACTGCTCGATTCTTTCCATATGCGTCCTCCGACTCTTACTGTGATTCAATACCATTGGTTTGAGTTGAGTCTCACTCACAAGTTTGATTGGAAACATGTGCGCCGCGCGCTCGGCCTGGGCTGTTCGACTCGCTTCATCAAGCACAACCCTGGGCTTAGATTGTGATAAATAGCGTGTGTCGGGTGACCAGACCTAGGGTTCTATCTCTGAATATGTGGCTAGTCATGTGACTAACTTGCACTCAGTGTATGCTATGCTTTCTTGACCTCTCGTTGATTGTGCCTCAACCCAATGATCGAGTAACTGGCTGTGTAGGCGTGTTGGTCTTGTGCGAACACATTCATGAGGCTGTCACAGTGTTTTCGTCTTTAAGCCTAGTTTACTTCTCGATCGACATCACCAAGCTTTCGACCATTTAAGGCAATCTCTGCAAGCAAGTTCTCGCCCGCTTCACTCGATAAGTGAAGCTTTCATTGATAGTGGCACACCGAGAGTCACTCACATAGGCGTGTACAATGATCACTATGTTTCCGGCCATTCAAACTTGGTGGGCCGTTTAATCTAGCCGGTGTGTTATTTGTTAGTGTCTTACAAAGATTTTCTCATAATAGTTCCATTCCTTATTCTAGTTTTACCTTTTCGTTGTCTAATAAGTAATAACCAGAGGTGATGTTACGGCTGCCATTTGTACAGCTTTCTGGTTAAGTCGATTATTGCTTAAAATAAACGAAACTGCTATTCATAACCATAATGTGTGTGATATTCTGGCAGGCGTCATATGGCTAGCTATTTTTGACCAGGCTTTCCCTAAGCTCTTACGTCTTATCGTATATTGTCTGTTCTTGTGTAAATTTTTAAATAATTTTCAATTCAAACAAACTATGTTTTAGAACCAAGACACGGTTTAATGTTAGTTTGTCTTGAGACAAATCGGCCAACTCTTAGTCTCATATTTCAGTTATGCCTTGGGATCAGACCACACTTGCCTTCAAGGCATTAGGTGTCAACTTGTTTAGACATTAACATATGGTTTGCTTTCACTGATTTTCAGTGATTGGCCTAGCCATATTCTGGCACTAGACCAAATCACGAGCGCTCGTTTATACCTCGATTTGAAAGGAACTGGTCAGATTGACACACATTTGCTGATGAGATGAGGGATGACGCATCATTGCTTCGATTTCTCTTATCCTATGTAATATGTGAATGTCATAACATTCAAAAGTGGATAACATTCCTGAGCCAAAACAAGCTATAATAAAAGATCTAGTTTGAATGGATTCTGTGCTAATGAATTTATCTTGCTGAAAAACTGGTATTCACACGAACTATAAGTTGTACTGGCCATTGATGTGCTAACTGGGACAATGTTCTATCTTACTCTTAGTGTTTATCAAACAAAACAGGGCATTTTGCCACTTTGGTGCATTCTCGTGATTGTTGTCGGTAAGTAACTTAATTACTCTAACACTCTGACAAAGATCGGGTCATGTTGCATTTGTAGCGCACACCTGTCGGTCTAACCTGTCGATCGACTAGACTATTGGTGGGGAAAGAGCTCTCCCACAGTGCCGTTAGCACGAGGCGATGTCCAGTACGCAACTCGATTACACTTGGATGGCACACGCCACTCGCAGACGCACTTCACCTTTCTCAGACAACCCAATGCAAAGCTAGCATGGCTACTAATCGCTGTCCTCTGCTCTCTCTTTGCAGTGTTGACTTTTTATGGACATCACTCGATTGTGTGACTGGAACCACTCTGGCTGATCATCGTTGGCGCGCCTTTTGAGTGACTTGCCTTCAAGTGCAGCTCCCCGCTCGTGCATACCTCATCTCACCGGTGTCTCTGAGGATGAGAACGCGACCAGGACATCAAGACTTAACTAAATATAACGGAAGCAGCCGAACCGACCCGCAGCTAAAGTCTCACATTTGCCAGCTCAAAGCTACAGAAAAAGAATCGACGACAAGTGCCAAGATTTGTGTGACACACTTATTATTATTATATATTTTTCTTCTTTTTTGAATCCCGACGCACAACTTGGTTTTACTTAGCCTAACACCAAAGAACTCAGCGCCGGATCACAAACTGAATTACACCAGCTAAACGACACTGCCACCAATCGTGCCAGACTACTCATTCAAACTTCCGAGTTGCCTGTCAAAGACAACTCTATTTCTATCTAAATTTTTATTTTCTCAATTACGAAAACTCTTTTTGACAAATTTTACATGTTAAATTAGTCGTCACATTAAATCCTTTAAATAATTTTTATATTTTAAAACAACTTTATCTTTTAATTACTCAATAATGAGGCTGCTACCAAAAGCAACGGGCCGAAGAAGGCTTCGGCTCGACGCATTCATAGTGCTGGCATTTTTGAGCCAGTTGATGACCACAGCTAATTCACAATGTAAGTTTCCAATCCAATGTGGGATTTTCTAAACTTTAACTTTGTGTAACAGATAAAACTACGTACTTTAACTATGAAGAGTTCAACTCTCCATTTGCTGAGTTGGCCCTTGAGGTGAACCAGTGCGCTACCAAGACTAATTGTGGAGAGTGTATCAAGACAAAACCGTGTGCGTGGTGTAACATGCCAGGCAACTTCTCACACAACCGGTGTGACACTCAATACAATCTGCAAGAGCGTGGTTGTCCTTCCATGCATCTCTACTCGCCCATTAACGAGTTCGATGTAGAGGAAAACGAGGAACTTTCTAACAAGACCGATGAGTTCCGCGATCCGATCCAGATGAGGCCACAGCGCATCTCACTTCGACTCAGGCCAAACTATCCTTACACTTTTCAGGTGACTTTCAAGCAGGCGTTGGATTACCCTGTCGATCTTTATTATTTGATGGACTTGTCTAAGTCTATGGAAGACGATAAGGCAAAGCTAGCTGAGCTTGGAAATATTCTTGCAATAAAAATGCGAAACCTCACCAGCAACTTTCGCCTTGGTTTTGGATCTTTTGTGGACAAAACGGTTATGCCTTACGTGAGTACTGTGCGTGAAAAGTAAGTTTCTAGTTCAAGGTTTATCCTCAAATAAACTTATGTTGTTTTACTATTTGGTTAGGTTACAAGAACCGTGCACTGGCTGTGCTGCACCTTATGGTTTTCACAATCATATGCCACTTAATACTGACTCGGATCAATTCGTCAAAATGGTAGCTGAAACACAGATTTCTGGTAACCTGGATGCACCTGAGGGAGGTTTTGATGCCATTATGCAAGCAATCGTTTGCACCAAAGAAATTGGCTGGCGGGAGAAGTCACGAAAGTTATTGGTTTTTTCCACCGATGCTGGCTTTCACTATGCCGGCGATGGCAAATTGGGTGGCATTGTCAAGCCTAACGATGGCAACTGCCATTTGGACCGAAACGGAATCTACACCGAGAGTATTACTCAGGATTATCCTTCAATCAGGTAAAATTTATAATCTAATTATTTCTATTTTGATAACAAATATTTTGGTCTGTTTAGTCAAATAAACCGAAAAGTTCAGGAGCGTCATGTAAACATCATTTTTGCCGTGACTAAGAATCAGTTTCATATCTATAACCAATTGACTGGTGATTCGAACCACTCCATGTCTTTGATTGAAGGATCTTCTGCTGGAATTCTTGAGCAGGACTCGTCCAATGTCGTCCAGCTGATTGAGGATGAATATAAAAAAATTACCTCTGCAGTAGAGCTGAAAGATAATGCTACCAGTAACGTGCGTATTACCTATGCATCGGAATGTCTAGGCAACAAGAAAGAACAAACCAACATCTGTAAAGAACTGCGAGTGGGTGATAGTGTTACTTTCGATCTAACGGTGACACTCGAGTCCTGCCCACGCAATCCGTATGAGTGGAATCAAACCATTAAGGTTTACCCGGTAGGCTTGCAAGACGCTCTCTACATCGATTTAAGCATGATTTGTGATTGTGAATGTGAACAACCCTGGAACCGCGAAGAAAACAGTCCTGAGTGTGGCTACAAAGGCACCTATCAGTGCGGTATCTGCAGCTGCTTCGGTAATTACTATGGTCGACGCTGTGAGTGTGATGCCAAAGACTCGAATCCAGCCGAGGAGGAAAGCAGTTGTTTCCGTGGTAATGATACTAAAGTATGCTCTGGTCGTGGTACTTGTCGGTAAGTCGGTTCTTTCTCTAAGTTCAACTCACTTCTCACACCCATGACGTCTTAGATGTGGAGAATGTGAATGCTTTAAGCGGGACTCACCAGAAGAGGTGACTGGAAAATACTGCGAGTGCGACAACTTTAGTTGCGATCGTTTCGATGGCAAAGTGTGTGCTGGGCCTGAACATGGTGTGTGCGAATGTGGCATCTGCAAGTGTAACGAAGGCTGGAGCGGCTCCGACTGTAGCTGTAAGGTGAGCACCGATGACTGCGTTAATCCAGCCAATGGCAAGATTTGTAACGGGCGAGGCGAGTGCCAATGTGGCCAGTGCGTGTGCCACTCCACTGAAACAGAGCAATACACGGGTCAATTCTGCGACGAGTGTCCCACATGTAAGAAGTTATGTGACGTTTACAAAGACTGTGTTCAATGTCGCATCTTTGGAACCGGACCGCTTAACGAGGAGGAGTGTAGCAACTGCACTGTTAATCCGATTGGCACTTCAGATTTTGAAGTACTCGAAGGCGAAGAATTATGTGTGGTTTGGGACGAAAATGACTGCGTTTTCAACTTCAAGTACCGCTACGATGAGACTGAAGATGCCATCTATGTGATAGCGGAGAACACCAAAGACTGTCCCGAACCTGTCAACGTGCTTGCTATAGTGATTGGCGTCATCGTGGGTATTGTGCTTATCGGACTCGCCTTCCTACTCATCTGGAAATTACTGACTACCATTAAGGACCGGCGAGAGGTTGCCAAGTTCAACGAAGAACGCATGAATGCCAAATGGGAAACGGTAAGTTTGACATTGTCAGAGAAAAAAATTTAACTAATTATTTATCAATTAATTAATAGGGAGTAAATCCAATCTTCAAGAAAGCTACATCTACCTTTAAGAATCCAACCTACAGTGGCAAATGAGTCTCTGCCTTTGTGGAATGGCTCAAACAAACTAAGTGTGATATAACTTGTCCGTTATAGTCAACTAAAATTCGCTTCTCCGCCATCGAAGCACAATCGCCGGTTTCCCAACTTCTTGTCTTGTCAAATATTCTGTTTTGTAAATTTTGTTCTACTTAAAATCAAATAACAACCCAGATCAATTAAAAATGCCATCAGTGCCAAACAAGCAAAATTGATAAATGCTCTTACCAAAAAAGTAACTTGATGCGAAACTCGTGGCCTGATTTGTCTAAGCAGCTTGTCCAATGACTCAATGCTTTGTGTTCAAACGTCTCACTGTAAATTCGCTTCTCTCACTTTATACCCATATGGCAACTATATATTTTACCTGACTGCTAATTCAAACCCTTTGCGCAGCAATTAACTTTTCCTGTCATATTTATTTTCTTTAACCAACTCATTTAGTTAATTTCTCATTATGCATTTCATATTTTCATTTTTTATTTTTTTGTAAATGTCTAATTTTATGATTTAATATTGATATATTTTACAAATAAAAGTTAAAACAAAATATTGTTGAAAATTTTATGCTACAAGATGCAATTCTACCAAGTGTAACGCTCTAGATAGAGATGAGACACTTGGCAATCATAGCGCGAAGTGTCATGCGAAAGTCCGAATTCCATTGATCAGTGACGATCGTAGTAGAGTTCTCTTCAATCTCTACCAAGGCTCCCTTGGCTTGCTAGAAACACAAAGACATGCTCAAACACGACCATAGAAAGTTGGTACTACTTACAATCTTAATACATAGCCGATCGTTGACAGTGTCCACTACGACGTCGTTAATGCCCGAGTTTGTTAGTAAATTTATTAACATATTCACGTCGATCTTGCCAAACAGATACTTTTGGGGCGGAAGTGTCTTCGTAGGAGAGTGGTTATTGTATTCCAGTTGGTAGCTCTTGGTGATGGGACACAAACGAAACTTGTTATCCTTCGCTTCCAACACACCAGTGATGGTAGCAATCCTTAGACCAGGCTCAATCTCAACTGGTGAAATTTGCGACGCAAGCTGTAGCAAAAGGCAATCAAGAGATGAGAAATTACACTTACATTTCAAACAAACTTACCTCATTATCGATGAACAATCGTTCGTATTTGCACTTAATAGGCAACTTGATGACATCATTGCGCTTGTAAGAAAACATCTGAGCGTCGGACTCGACTATCATGTCAGTAGATCCTCGGCCATTAGTTGAACTACTGTACTGATGTGGCAAGACAATGTTTGCCGGTTTCAGGTCGCGTATAATTTTGGTAGCTTGTGCAAAGGTGAGCCGAGTGTCGGTAGGACAAAAGACTACCTTCATGGCAAGCGGTTGATATGGTTGCAGTGCTTCGAAAGATGGAAACTCGGGAGCTGTCATCACAATCATGTTGTTGGGAGAAGAAGCCCACAGTTCGATAAAGTGAACCACATCACCAAATCGCAATGAGGGATGTCCAGTAAATACTACGCATGGTGTTCGGAAATCATTATTGAATGCCTCCTCGCTTAAACTTGAAAAATGTTTCACTCGATGATTCCGAATATAAGTAGCATGTGAGAATGGTTCTTTAAATGTTTAAAATATTAAAAAACTTACAGATAGGCTAATAAATTTACCTTCAGGAACATAGACGCGTTTTTGTTTGTCTTCCGACAACCATTCAGCTAGTATGTTTGAGTAGGCCAGTGAATGGTCGGCGATAGGGGAAATAAAGTAGATTGGCACTGAGGCAAGTCCAGCTTGGTCCAGGTGCATTACTAAGCACTCGAGTTGGTCGTAAAATGCTCCGGTTGGGTATGAGGGCACCAGCACATTACCAAAGCCTTTGAGACACTTCTCGATACAAATGCAGAAATCGCTCAAATTCTGATTCTGTGTTTTTAGAGCCGCGTGAGGAGTTAGCGAGAGCGAGGTGAGAATCAAAACGTCGGAATTCTTCAGTGGCTGGGTTTCGAGGTATCGCGGATAGGTGGTTAAGGCTGAAGAAGCTGACATATAGACTATCTTCTCATGAGCACTTTCAATCACCCAATTGCTGGAACCAATACAATAACCTGAGCTTACTGGATACCACTGAAGAGATCCAAAAATACTCTAAATAAATTAATCAATTATTTATCTTTATAAAATTTAAAGTCTCTAGTAAAAACACATACAATTTTTTCAGAAAATGCAACAGACTTGACTTTAGACATACAACTATTAATTTCTTGCATCGTGTAAATCGTCTTTAAATTTTGGGATAAAACATTTTCCGGTAACTGAAGCTGATTGTATACATTTGAATTCTTCCAGAGAGTTGCTTGCTTCAGTTTAGGATTACGCTCAATATAAGTGACGAGCTCTTCCATGTATAAACGACCCAAGATGATAGAAGGCTCGGTGGCGTATACAAACCCTGCAAATTCGGTACGCTCAGTAATGTAAGGAAGAGCCAACATAGAGCGGTAGTTTGAGATCAAAATCACGTCCACATGCTTAAGATTGACGTTTTCCAGCTAACATGAAATAATAAAATAATACATTTACATTGTTCAAGTGTAAAAAATGTTTCCTTACATCTGGTAAGCTAAATTCCGGCGAGCTATCAACAAACACTTTTCCATTATACTCTTTTAACTCCTAAGAAAAGAAAAAACAAAATTTAAATATAATAATTATCAAAATTATATATTACGTTTTCAAGTATTAAATTATTTAGGTCCTTTGGTGGATTCCAACTAGGCAACGAATTGAAGTGATTGCTATGTACCAGTGGTAGAGGCAGAAAGGTACACAATGAGCTCTGATCAAGCGCACAATCTAACATGATGACGGTAGACTTGAATTTGATCAAGTTACACGGACTGTTTGGATTGCCACTTAAGCATGTCTAAAACAGAAATCATTAAGATTTAAGCATCAACACCAAATCACACAAGACAATTTACTTACAAACTTCATTTTGGATGTTTTCGTTTAAGTATTTATACAGAGAAAAAACAAGGTAGTTTCAAACACTCAATCAAAACAACCCAACAAAAACTATTGTGACATAGCACTACTTCTACCTTATACGGATTGGTCTGTTCTTGTTTCATTGAGGCAAGCTTTCAAGTCGTCAACTACTCTAGTATACTATAGTAAATGGTCATTAACTAAAGTGGTCTACCGTTTTAACTTGGCTATTTCGGGCAAGATTTATTTATATTTATAGACTAATCAGTAACCTATTTAAACTAATCATTTTAACCATAATCACCGCAAACAAGTGGCAGATAAGTTGATATATTTTTTGTTTCATTATATTTCACAAAAATATATCATTTTTTAAAATTAAATAATATGAAATTTGGGCGTTAAAAGTCTAAACTTTGAATTTAAAGTAAAGAACTCTATAATACCAATCTAGTTTTAAATATGTATAACTACCTCATTGTCAATGAGTGATTGATAATGAGAGATAAAGTTATATTGAGAAGAATAATGGAATAGGTCTGCAACTCAGTGCCATCTTGTGACAATTGAAAATTGTGTTTTAAAAAATCGAACTAGCGACAAGTTAAGAAAATGGTAAGAAAGCTATTTCTGTACTATCTAGTGTGTACTAATACAAAATTACAAAAATGATTTGTGCACGACGAGCATGACATTGCATAGAATAGCATCGAAAAAAATTGGGCAGTAAAACGAGCGAAGTCAACTCCCCAAGCAATCTGTCGAGCGATGATTGATCATTGCAATGTGCCATCTCGGAACAGCCAGATGAGTCTAATGCGAGCACTCAACTCAAATTCAAATCCCCCGAGTTGTGCATTCTCCACAATTGGCCTGACCAATCGCTCCGTGGCCTAGCACTGGATCCTGATTAGACAGGGAAGATTTGCGTGACAAAACATTATTTCCAACGCATTGCTTCTGTTAATCGGGTTTTCATATTCAGTTTACCCTGTAAGTAGTATCTCCTGGCAAGAGTTTTAGGTACAAAAGGAGTCGCTGACACCCACAGCGAGATCATGGAAGTGTGTGTAAGTTTGGCAGGGCATGACTCATTGGTCTTCACTACTCCTGCATAAAGTAACGAAAGTTATCAAGTGGGGAAGCTAAATAATTTATTATAACCTAACACAGTCAACAAATCTATTCAGAAAACAACAAGAGTATGCTAATGCGGAATAAAATACAAAAATCAACAAGGCTTAGATAATATTGAACGGAAAAACTAAACTCAGGAACAGCTGAAATTGACGTTAACAATTTGAAATTGATGGAGCAGCTATACTCGAGTAGAATGACCAACCGTATGCAAATTTTAACTGACACAATACTAGTGCGAAACATACTAGTGATCAATTTATTTTTGTCTTGAAACCCAATACCAAATACAAAACTGATTAAGGTTTGCAGTAGTTCCATCGAAATTAAGTTAGGTGAGGTAAGTTATCAAGCATTTCTTGAATAATATGTGACGAAACTAAAGTAGCGCCACTGGCTGGACTTGGGCTGGTCGCATTACTGTGCACACCATGATGTACCAAGTATCACGAAGACAAAACATAGTACCTTGATGATACCGTGGTGACACTGTCCTAGTACCATCATGGCACCGTGATGGCACCGTGATAGCACCGTAATAGCACCGACTTGTTGGGAGTGCGTCGTCTGTGCGGCGCAGCACGGGTGGCAAGCGCAGGCCGGGCCGACGCGCGCTCTCCCATCTGCCTCGACCACGGCGGCTTTTGGCCGCGCACACCACCTTCGGTCTTGGCCGCACTCAGTCGTCAGTCGGGTAGATGCTCTCCTGGTAGTAAGTTTACCTCGTCACTACACCATTCTGGTTCCATTCGATTCCACATGTCATGACTGACATTTCAGGGCCATTTGTGACGCTTCCACAACTGAAGTGTGCTTTTTATATTTTTATATGTTTGCTTCCTTTCTTTGCCTCGATATTTGCTCCAGACAAACTTTCCACCCGTTAAACAATTTTGTGTCAGCACATCCAGTAGCAAGTGTGCGTCATCCTTTGGGTTTTCGAGATCCTCGTTTGTTTACGCTTTAATCGACTAATGCATATGTAAAAAGCTGGAAGCATCTGTGTATCAGGTGAGTATACATCGGAAGTTTAATGTTTAGAGACACTACCATTCTCTGGTTCTTCTCATAAATTAATGTGGACTGTAGCGTCAAATCAAATCAACTTGACTTCGGTGCATGCATTGACTTTTCTGTAGTCTAGCAGTCAAGTTTTTTTAAATGAGCATTTGAATTTTTATTTATCGCTTCATCTTGTTTAATTGTGCATCATTTGGAAATTGTAAATATCGATTCATATCACTCTATGAATAGCAAAATTTTCGTATTTTGTGAATTTTGTCTGTACATCTAGCCATTGTGATTTACTGTTTTGAAAAGTCAATGGCATTTCATCGACCATTAATCACCAGTTATTGCTAGTAAGTTTCCTAAACCCAGTTATAGTGGCTTGTAATATCGCAACTGATCTCTGTTGCAGACGACAACTGGACTCTAGAATCTGTTGATTACAAGCTGAGCCTAGCATATGTGGTGGGACAAAGGCTCACTGGCCACCCCAGTGTGCTTATATGCGTGCTTGTCTCGGTCAGGGGCCAACCTTCACTGTCAGTGTCATTCAGCTTCAGACCGCGTGCTGGGACGACCCACGGTTAGGTTCGATTCACTGAGATGCTACTGTCACTTCCACTGGAGCACATTAGCATTTTTCTACCAGCAACCAATATCACAATTACTACTGCTGTGGTGGCGAGGGTCGTAAAGCCGCCATTACAGTGGCCGATAGGTTGCTTTGTCGGCCAGACCAATTATACTGTCACAGTCAAGATTTACACCAGCCTCTTCTTGACCAACTGCTTAAAATCTCACACACTGTGAGTCACAGTGCCACATGTTAGAAGAAGACGGTTAAACACTTGTTTGGAATTTGTCTCGAAAGTGCTGAGCATTGACACTGCTAATAAGTACCATCGGCTCTCTATTTAGTGGCACTAATTGTTCCCTGATACAATTGCGGTCGACTTGACTATAGCTATATGGTCTTAAACATCAATTGCTATCTAGATAGATGTATCAATGAATCAAAGACTATAGGGTGTAGGCGCTGTTCATCAAATGAATTATTTTCATTGCCAGTCTGCTGTTGCATGTGTGTTGTACTAAATTGACTTCATTATCAAAAAAGTGAATGAAAATGGAAATCACACTTGTACGTTAATTCGGAGGATGCGTATCAGGATCGGAAGTTGTAGGCGAGGTCTGTGGGATAACTTGTGAAGGCGGCAACGGAGGTGTGCTAACCGGTATTGGTGGGGCCGAGTGGTCAGACGCATTAGCCTACCTTATATAGCCACTCAAGTCTACATGAGTTGCTTGTAAACTCTTCTTCATTTCTTTCGTGTAATTATAAAATAAGTCATTTTAACACATAAGGATGAGTCTGAATTTTGAGTTTAAATTTATATGCTAAGGTTGCACACTAAATTTTCAAATCTAGCAGTCTCAATCAACTCTAATTTGATAAATCGTATAAGTTCATAATTTATTGAAAGGTAATAATTCGAGGTTAGATTTTAAATAAAGGTTTCATCTTAATTGGGGGGTTCCTTAACAGTCGGGGAAGGAGGAGGTTAAATTAAATATTTTTTTATCGTGATATCTCTGTTTTCACTGGGCAATTGCATTCCTAGTAAGTCTTAGCATGACTACCTTTCTAAATTATTGGTAGAAATTGCAACCAAATTGATCTAATTTATTATTCATTGATTTTTTTTCTTCACTGTAACTTCTCTGATAGATGTGTGATTAGACGATGAACCAGATTTGAGTGTGGTTACGAACCAGTTGGCAAATTTGCAAGTCATGGAGCTTGGTGTTACTTTCACTTCACCACTTTTTCCGTTGTTTGTTATCTTCTTGTTGGAAACGGTCTTCGGTGATCAACCTGGTGTGTCAAGACTCACGTTTGCAAATAGTAACGAAGTCAGTCATTCTCATCACTTAACTCATCGAAGGCTGCAGAATAAGACAAACAGTTCGGAGAACAAACAGCTGAAATTGTTTCGCCAAGCTATTAAATTCGACGACACACGAAGAAGTTCTATTACAAGACAACCAGTGAAAGAGCGTGTGCGCTTTCGACGAATACTCAAAAGTGGTGATCAATTTGCTTCTAGTCACGATCGTTTCTTATCCGAGAGTTCAATTTTGCCTCGGCAATCCTGGACAAAAAAGAAAGACGACATGGAGAGCCGAGCTGAGCAAGTGACTTACACTAGCAAGTTCAATGGACACAAGAAAAGACACCGCCACTTGGTGAATCAGAAGGAGAGCAACTTGTCCAAGAATAAACCTAATATTATCTTTATTTTGACCGATGACCAAGACCTAGAACTTGGTAAGTTAGGGTAGAATACAAGGTTTGTTCAGCCAATAGTAATAGTTATTTACTTACAGGTTCAATGAATTATATGCCAAAAACAAGGAAAATTTTTGCCAGTGGCGGAGTGGAAGCTAAAAATGCTTACGTAACTACGCCGTAAAGATTTCTTCACTGGTCGGCTATGTCTAATTTCTTATTTCATTGCAGAATGTGTTGTCCTAGTCGAAGCTCTATTCTCACGGGCCTCTATGTTCACAATCATAATGTTTATGTACTAAAGCACCAAATTTTGTTTGTTTAACTAATTTTATATTTTAATTATTATAGACTAATGGCGAAAACTGCAGCTCGTCTTATTGGCAACAAACCTACGAACGACTAACTTTTGCAACTTACCTCAGGAATATTGGTTATCGAACTGGTATTATTAGTTTAAAACTTAATTGAAGATCAATTGACTCATTTATTTGATGTAAAGCATTCTTTGGAAAGTACCTCAACGAGTATAATGGCAGTTACATTCCGCCTGGGTGGTCCGACTGGTCAGCTTTGATTAAGAATTCTCGCTACTACAACTACACTTTGAATGTGAACGGCGACAAAGTGCGTCATGGCTTCGATTACCAGCTCGACTACTATCCAGATCTGATTCTCAATGACAGTCTCCAATATCTTAGATACTCGAAACGTTTTTTTTCTTCCAAGCCTTACCTCATTGTGTTGTCATTTCCATCGCCCCACGGACCTGAAGATGCGGCACCACAGTTTCAGAATATGTTTTTAAAAGAAAAACTACATAGGCATGATTTCCTTCTTTATACTCAATTATTATTGTCTTATGTAATACCATTTGAATGATAGGACACCCAGCTGGAATTTTGCTCCGAACCGTGATAAACAGTGGTTGTTGCGTAACACTGCCCATATGTCACCAATACAGCAAGAATTCACTGATTTCTTAAACGCTAAGCGTTTGCAAACCTTACAGTCGGTAGATAATGCAATCTTTCAAGTAGGTTTTTTAATCAGACAATTTAAATATATAAAAATAATTGATTGTTTGCATAGATCTACAACGAATTAAAAGATCTTGGAGAGCTTGGTAGGTCAAAATTCCTTGGTATATAAATTTTCCTACTCACTTGATTGTCAGACAATACCTACATGATTTACACTTCGGATCATGGTTATCACTTGGGACAGTTTGGTCTTGTCAAAGGAAAAGCGATGCCGTTCGAGTTTGATATTCATGTTCCTTTCTACATTCGTGGTCCGCACATTCCTTACGGCAGAACGTAAGTCATTCACTACATACAGTTTTTATACTAATACGAATTACAGATTACCCCAAATAATACTCAATATTGACATTGCTCCTACGATACTCGATATGGCTGGCCTCAAAGTTCCATCACACATGGACGGCATCTCCTTTCTACCATATCTCAAACAATTGAATCAATCACAGCCAAGTGCTCAGTTTACTCAAACTCGATCTTCATTTCTGGTGGAACGAGGGTAAAGCTTATTGATTTATCATTCATTGCATTTGCTAATTATTAGCTTGTAGAACCTTTATCAAGTTTAAACAGCAGAACAGTGTTGACAGACTGTTGTATCCCATCATCGGCAAACGGCGATGGCTTCAAATGGAATGTCAAAAAGTAGAATATCAAAGCCCCTGTAAAATGTTTCAAAAATTCGAATGTTTTCAAGATGAATCGGGCCTGTATCGACTTCGCAAGTGTAAACCAAGACAGATTCGCTCTAAGAAAAATCTTCAAAATCATTGTATTTGCTCGAGTCGTACCAATCAGACTAAATTCGAAAACGGTGGTTTGAAGCAATTTACTGCACACCGGAAACAGAAAAAAAGAAAACATAAAAAGAATTGGTCTATAAGACACAATTATTCAAATGATCGTCGGGTTCGTCATAGACGAGATGCCTTGTTTGGTATCCACGTAGACGACGAGGCTCACTTTCCTCTGGACTTTGATATTAATGGTGTATATGAACTCAAGAAACTGATTGATATTGCTAAGGCACCTTTGAGCTTTTCCCATTCTAACCTGAATGCCAAGATAGCGCGAACCAATTTATCTGAAGTGTCCAACATAACCACTAGTCAGCTGGTTTCTATTCTTCACAACGCGGAAGAGAAGTTTGTCGAGTTAGCCAACTATACCGATTATCTAAATCGTACATTTTGCACGGTTACCCGAAGCAATCTAAGTATTGTGTGTTCTGAGGAAATCTACCAAAATCAAGAGGCTTGGCGAGAAAAGAAGGATTTTCTGGACAGCGCTATACAACAGTTACAACAAAGGCTTTTTGAACTTAAAGGAATCCGACGTTTTATCAACGAGAAAAAGCCAGGCAAGTCGAACGATGAGATTAGTGAATCTTGCCAATGTCGTGGTGACGAGGGGGATTTAGAGACTAGCGATCGACTGTCCCATCCTCGACGGCAAGCTGGATCGCATATGGAAAAGAGATTCAATTTTAAAAAGTGGCTCAGGAGACATGACCGAAAGATGAAGCGTAAGGAAAAATTCGAGAACACCACCTGCGAGACAGCGGTTAGTGAACAGATGAATTGCTTCACACACGATAACCACCACTGGAAAACACCTCCCCTTTGGACCAGTAAGTTAGTGACACACCTTTACCTCTTATCACTTTTATTCTATTTTCCAGATGGTCCCTTTTGCTTCTGTCAGAATGCACTCAATAATTCCTTTTGGTGCATGCGAACTATAAATGCAACACATAATTTTCTCTACTGCGAGTTTGTCACTGGTTTTCTTTCCTACTATGATCTGTTGAAAGATCCCTTCCAAGTAAGTTTTCTAGAAATACACTCCTTATTGGACTCACTCTAACTCACTGGTTTTTATTATAATTTACAGTTGCGGAACACTATCTATGATCTCGAGTTCAGCATAATTGAAGAGATGAGTCGTGATTTGGCTCAACTCAAAAGTTGCTCTGGATCAACGCACTGCACCCTTCACCACTCCACTAGGCACGAACGCCACCACCCGACCACTAGAACTAAACCATTCACCAGTCATCGACGCCGTCATTGGCCACTCTTGGAGCATTCCAATTATCAAAACGCTACAATGCTTAGATTTTTTGAAAACTACAACATGTATAGCAAACAGTCATAAAATAAACAAAATGTTTGTTTTATAATAAAAACCATTCTCTGTACAGATTATATATCAAAACAATTTCAAATGAAAACTATTAAGTGTACGTATGTTGTTGACTTGTAAGTGAGTTATCAATCCATCAATACATTAACAAACTGGTGTAATGTTGACCCAAAATCTCTGAACTACCAAGTCGACGTAAATGGCTTGGTAAAATAGTCATCACTGTGACAGGGTAAACTGTTGAACAATCACGTGAGCACTGTCATAATGGCGATTATTTTACTAACTCATTGTGCGTCGACTTTGCTGCCTCTCATGTATGCAGAATGATACCGGCTTGTATACGCAAACAGTGAGATCACAAATGAAAACAAACAGAAGCAGTCAAATATGATAGATAGATGGAGAGAGAGAGAGGGGGGAAAGCGGGTAACGCGGATGTCAGCATGGCACCACCAACAAGTGTACAAATATTTTCTCCCTGGCTTTTGCTAATTGCTTAAAGTTCGAGTTTTAGAATGAAAATATATTCTAATTCTATTCAAAAATAGCTTCAATTTTCTTTAGCAGAGATTACTTTTTAAAAGTTTATCCTTTTAATGATATTGGTTTAAAATTCGAATTCATATTGCGGTTTAAATTTGGCATAAACGACACAGAATCAAGTATGTGAAAAAGAAGATAAACTCTAGCCTGTGCCATTCTTCGGTTCATTATTAAATAAAACATATCGAAATACCTAATTGGAAAGGCGTTTGTGTTAATATCAGCTAATTTTGATTAGTTTTAGAGAGCCTTGGTCTGTAAAAACGTGGTTTGTCCGGCTTTTCGATCGAAAACAGTACTTTATATTTTAATGCAATTTTCTATAAAAATTAAGTATAATACCAGTATTAGTATAAAGTTTTCAAAATATTTGGAATAATTCTGGTTCAAGAGCTACGCCTATTTAAATTTTCCCATGTTAACTCTATGGGAGTTTTACAAAAATCTAACTGTATCAAAAACGTTTCAATATCAATATCAAGTTTGTATCAATAACAAAAATTAACTTTAGGGCCTAGATTAATTTATAACTGTCAGAATATCTGGAATAATTCTGAATTTAAATCTTGAAAACTGTACGTTAGATTTTAATAAAACTTTTTATAAAAATTAAGTATGAGATCAGTATTAATATGAAACTTTCAAAAATAATTGGAATAATTCTGGTTCAAAAGTTACGCTTATTTAAAGTTTTCCTATGTTAACTCTATGGCAACGCCGCCGCTTGGTTTCTGTATGAGTGGTGATGCAACACTGCAGCGCTTATCGCTGCTCTGCAGATGAGATTACAGTGAGTGTGATAGGAGTTGTGGTGTGGGCAGTGGTGTGATGTGCTAGTGGTAACCTAATCAAACCAAGCTGCACTATCTACATTTCATATTCATTCATTTTTTATTCTCTCTCTCTCTCTCTTATTCTATTGATCCAAATGAATTGAACAATCATTAGAGAGCTTCGGTCTGTAAGACGTAGCTCTCTATTATAATCGGTTTGTCCGGCTTATCCGATCTTGAAAACTGTAAGTTAGATTTTAATGAAACTTTCTATAAAAATTAAAAATAAGACTAGAAAACCTAGACAAGGTTAGCGACAGTTGATAAAATATCAATTTGATACCTCGGTCGAGTCGTCGCATAAGTTTAAATTGTCAATAATTGTCAATTACTATTTATTCTAATTAATTTCATTTGCTTAAAATTTATTTATTTTAACTGTAGATCTGATAGGATCAGGTAGCATTAAAAAAGTGACTCTAGTACAAACACCAAACATAAAAATTAAATAAAAAACAATTGGAAAAGTATTGTACTTAAGATACGTTTACCCACCGAGGCTCTCTACTTGTTGCTGGTCCGTGGGACAGCTGCGATATGCGCCTTTCTGGTTGGCAGTTTTCATGGAAAAATTGACAGAAATTAGTTACTGCATCACTTCTGTGGAGTCCTCACCGGAGGTCATGAAAACCCAACAATGCAAATTCATCTTTGAAGAAAAAGACCACTATATTTCAATTTACAATAAATGCTTACTAACCAAGATGTAATTTTTGATTGTAGACTAAATACTGACATTTTACTGGCTCGGAATTATATTGATCACAGTATTCCCGATTTAGATTCTGTCTGTGTAAACAGTAATGTAAACAGTAATCAATAGTAGCAGCCTATAGATATGATGTTTGCATATTGACATTGTTAAAAAAGCATGTTTTGATTAAACAATTGAAGATTAGAATGAATTTACTCAACGCAGTAAATCTGTGAAATTGATTCAAAACAAAAATCCAGTTATTTGTTGTTTCAAATGACTATTTCCTATCAATATCATTAATTATACCACCAATCCGTAAGCCAATAGAAAGACAAGATTGATCGATACTATCAGGATCCAAATTTTTACCAGTTTTACGCCTCTTGCACGCACTCCTACCAATATCATTTTATACACTCCTTGTCAATCGATATTTTTAGATTCACTTGGTGAATGGGTTCAGATTTCTGGTTCGTTGCAAAATTCACAGTCACGAGAAGAAAACAAACAAAACACTTGAAAAGCCAACAACTCAACTAAGAATGAAAGCAAAAAAACAAACACAATTATCAATCTATAGGCAAAAAAAAGAGGATTTGAAGAAGTGCTACCAGCATCAATACTCTTTCACCCAACGCATGTCAAATCAATTAATCAACCCAAATGAGCAAGAGCAAGTAAAATGAAACAATGTTTATATTATAAGCGAAACGAAAACGAATATTGATAAGAAAGAAAAAATAAAAATAAATTGTGGAAGAAACAGAATGAGAGAATGAATGGCGAAAGTAGATGAAGAGAAATGATATCAAGCTTGTGTCGGTGTCCTTGTGAGTCGCCTGATGGGAATTCTCTTAGAGATTCTCCTAGCGGGCAATTGTGGCTCAGTGTGAGCTTGCGTGTGACTGGTTTGCACAATGGCGGAGTATGAAATGCGCACAG
This sequence comes from Rhinocypha anisoptera, assembly GCA_011762765.2. Classification (NCBI taxonomy): domain Eukaryota; kingdom Metazoa; phylum Arthropoda; class Insecta; order Odonata; family Chlorocyphidae; genus Rhinocypha; species Rhinocypha anisoptera. The sequence goes on along the minus strand of WURS02106801.1, from coordinate 14,468 downwards.
TATTATTCGTAATTGATGGCGAAGCATGGTGCTTGAAGAGCTGTGGCATCGATCCATCCATGTGCTCAGTGTGGTCCATGCACATTCATGGTTTTACGCCACTGCTTGTTTTGCATCGTCGCAGCACTGCCTCTCAGTGTGCCTCGATGTGAAAGGTGACTACAAAGTGGGATGAGTATGCGTTACGTAAGCGCCACTGCCAGCCGTTTCTGATTCCCAATGCACGTGAATACTCTACAAGTTGCTCTCTGTGCGTAGCTTGATGAATGGTCTGTCGACCGGCAGCTGTGGTGATGGGTTGCAAACATCAATCTGGCGCATGACGGGTACGCTCCGATGGCTGTCGTCAGATCAAATTGACACCCGACTAAGTCAAATAGCAGATGCCACAACGGGCACTAGTTCTAGATGGCATACCACCAGACAATTGCACAGACATCAAGTAAACAACGTGTATAAAACAAGGATTGAGGCAACAATTCAACATAAATATACAATTTTGTTCGAGCAAAATTAAGTAAAAAAATAAAGAACCAAATAAAATTAATAATTAAACTTTTAAAGAACAATAAGAAATCAAAAATTTGGAATTGAGATTAATAAATGTTGCGAGGTGTTGGCATGGCAGCGACTGTTGTTTGGCAATGCAAACCGATAGAAAAAAAAGAGAAAAAATTGAGTAAGACTGGTTGGTTCAGGTGGGTCAGTTGAGATTCCCGGGTTCGATAGAAGTGGTGGTTGCAAAGCACCCATTTGGTCATTGGTAGCCAGGCAGTGAACCGGCAAAGATGTGTGCAAATGCAAGCATTAAAAGCGGTGGAGAGAGAGAGGGAGAAAGAGAGAATAAAATAAGAAAACCAGCCGACATAGAGTTTCTAGTAAGGAAAACAAGTAGCGTATCTGAGAAGGTCCAGGAGAGACTTGGCAAAGTGGCAGCAGGAGAGCAAGTCCACTGACCCGGTTGATAGCAAAGTGAATGAGGTATATTAGTAGTGGTACGGTTGTGCTAACAATTTGCAAAAATTAACTAATTGCTTGACAAGGAAGGAGGTGCGATTGAATATAGTTTAGTAGTATCAAAATAAAATTCTGAATGAATCAACAAGATTCCTCATCATCGCCATTATCACCACCAACCGACTCGATGATTATTGGTTCAGCATGTGCCAGCGATTATGAGATGTGCGTTCAGAAAAGGAGCCCTAATGATGGTTGGTCATTTTCAGGCAGGCAAAAAAGAAAACAGAACAAAAGAAACATATAACAGTAAAGATAAAATCTGTGATGGCGATTGATAACTGAAACGATCTTCGGCTTCGGCAGAATTAAGTCGATAAAAATCGGGTTGCAACAAAAACAGATACAAAGCAAGAGGAAGAACAAAAACAAAAGAAACAAATTGGCTTGTGAAACGAGAAGACGAGAGAGTGGCAAAGATTGATGATGGTTGAGGGAGTCAAGAGAAAGCTAAAAACCAAACGAGTGAAGCTGATTCTACGCAAAAGAGATTGGCAAAAAGAAAGGGGTACCAAAGTGGTTGGCTCGAGTGGTGGTGACCTAGTCGGTGAATCGTGTGCAGGCTTTCTTCCACTTGCACTGTGTGCACCATGCATCTTTCTTATCCATGCCGTATACTTTGCGACACTTGCGAGTTTCTCCGCGAACACGTTTGGTGGGAGAGGTCCGGTTAATGCCACCAAACCCATTGCCCGATTGGAGAATGGTAGTGCCTGAGCCACCACGACCTTGCCCTATTCGAAGGTACTTATTGCTGGCATTTGAAAAGGAGGAAGACAGAGAACCAGAACTGCGAGGTGGCGAAACTGGACTAAAGCTAGAGCCAAGTGAGCTGGTGAAGCTGCCAAAGCCGCTACTTAAACTGCTGGCACCGCTGAAACCACCAAACGATGCACTCATGGTCATTGAACGACTGTGCTCCATAGGAATGTTGATTGGGTGGGATGTGGAAGATGAGGATGAGGATAGCATTGTAGAGGAGTGAGTGCCCTTACGGCCCACCCCACCTCCGCGCCGACTGCTGCCAAGAATACTAATGCCGGCTGGATCTGGCTTCCGGTTATATTCGTGATCCTCTAGATGCCGGTAATGTTGTACCGGAATGAAGGCAGAATTTGATTTGAAAAAGTGATGACCTGAAGAAAGTGGTGATGGTGGGTTGGAGTCCATCGAATTGTCGCCATTAGTCATGAGTCCGCTGCCACTGCTGCTACTTGCTGCGTCTTCTGACAGTGATACCGGCGACTCGGGACCTGATGAGTGAGTGCTACCCGAAGAGTTTTGATGTTTCCATCCACCGTCTTTGCCGCTGAGATCTACTTCGGTATAGTAGAACTCTTCCTCGCCGCTCATAAGTTCTTCATCGTCAGTAATACGATTGTGCCTACATTGATAGAAACGATTAGAAGCATTCTCCTACACAGTAACTCGAGTAGTAACTCACAAATGGTTGTGGCGAACATGCTCCTCGATGTTGGAACAATCCAGCGTCTCGTGTTTGCACCCAGGCCATGTGCATTTGTAGATTTTGGTCGGTGTGGTTAAGAGTCCTAGCAGTATCGAAATGATAATCAGATCTGCGTAGGAAAGGACTCGGGCCACCAGTGCTTACGTTCGTTGAAGCAGGTCGGCGACCGAGGACTAGCCGAGAGACTCATGAGAACCATGGCAGCCGCGCACTCATCCATCTGGTCTGGGTTGCTGGGCCGTCTCTTGCGACCGCTGTACAGGTAGAAATGGGAGAGTTTTATTAGAAATCTAGTATGGGAACGCGCCAATAGCGGAAAATAGGGAGATTGCAAAGATAGTGCGCTGCTTTCCGACAGATAGTGATCGACCGATAGAGCCGGTGCCTGCTTGTTAGTCGCCGTTTGCAAATTACAATTCTTTTCTCAAAATACACATGAAAAATATTTAGATTCCGTAGAGTTTAATTACGCTGTATGTGTATGGACTGCGGCATGAGTGATGAATGATCAAGGCGGCACTTGGATACCGATTGTGGTACGAGGTCGCACTGATCCGCCGCGGTGCGAGCGCAAGTGGCGAATGGCGCCAAAAGTGCTCGCCAACGCTCGTGGCTCAAATCCGCCAGTGGCAGCAATGGCGGCACTGGAGCGCAAGCTCTGCCACAGAGCGGCACGAGAAAACGGACGCGGCGCCACTGCCGCCGACGATCCCATACGTGAGGTAGCCCAACATGTGCAGTTCCTTGTGGTGTCACTATAATAGCCACAACACTAATTTACACTAAGAACCTACCCACCATCACCATTGTTATGTGTAAAATCATTGTATACTTTACCCTTCCCAAAATATTTGCTGTGCAGAACAGCAATCTCTTCCCAAAAATGATACCAGATTAGAGTTACCCAATGCTGGACCGGAACCACTAAGCCAGTCGTGCAAGCTCAATTCCAGAAAGCCTGTTTCGCCTGTTCACATTGACACTATCTGTGCCAATTTGAATGAGTAGAATAGACAATCGGGCGATTGAATCCAAGTTTGTCGGTGGCACGCCGACTGAGCGCCAACTCGATTGGGCACCAATCACCGAGTCCGTCACTAGTAATCTCAATCAGCCACCCATTCGACAGTTAATTTTAAAGAGAGAGAGAGAGAGTGTCTCGTGTTAATTTTTGCAGCCATTTTTCTCTAGCTTCCTACTGCCAGTCAGCGTGTCCGTGTCGGTGGAGTGGCAGTGGTGCGGTCACTTTCACTACAAGCTGCCTGCGTTGTGAGTAGCGATGCATGCGATGTGAGTCGTTCCGTTTGATCGCGGCTGCCCTCGCCTTTACACTAGCGCTCTCAATAGACTGGATTGCGCAGTGCACACTCTGGTCGCTCCACTGGCAACCGGTCTTTGGAAAAAAGACACTTGGAGTGAGTGTGTAAAGAAACTTTTGGTGGAGATTGACTGAGAATGAAGTAAAGAAGAGATTTGGTGTTGAAAAAAGCATATTCAAAGATGGGTTTTTTCCGGTTTTGAGGTAGGTTCCGATAGAAATTGAGAATCGAAAAAGGATGGTTAGGAAGCAAAAAGTAGCCCCAAAAGAGGTACCAGTATGTGGAGGAGAAAGAGGCAAAGATGATACGTTGGAGCTAAATGGCTGTAATGAGCCCAAGCCGAGTTATTCCTGTTTTGTGATTTCCTTGTTTTCGGGGGATTCTTGGTGGAGCGAGTGGTGGTAATTGGATTATTATTATTAGACTTTACCTTACTTGAGCTAGATTTTGATGGACAAAAGACAAAAAACATTCTATAGTTTCTATAGTTATTAAAGATGCATCTGTGGATAGCTCCGTTCGTTTTGCTGCTGGGAGTATTTGAAATTACACGAATTATAAGTTTTACTTTGGAAACTAGAAACAAACTATAGTATAAGTTTGTACGTTTTGTTCTAATTATAATTAAGATTTTGCCACAATTCGGTTTGCGAGTACGGCATTTTGTCGGTTGAAGTTACTGTGCAGCACTGCATTACTGCACTTTTGCAACACCCAGTCCGGCTAGTGTGCTACGCACCGCCCTCAGCACACTAGCACTCTCAATGGACTGGATTGCGCACTCTGGTCGCTCCACTGGCTGGCCACAATGTAACACATTGTAATAGTGTGAAGCACTCGTTCAATGAGAGCTCACTGGCGCAACCTGTCACTCCATCCTTTCTGCCACACATCTGACGACCACCATGACCATCGTCATCAGTATCGTTCGCGCCTCGATTTCGCATCGAAGCAAGACAATGGTAGACAGGAAAATGCGAATAAAATAATGTAATTCCACTGGGACAGTGGTGCACACACACACAACTTTCTTTTTAGATAGCCACAAGACACTATCACTATGCAGTTAGATGAAGCTAACGATGCACAGAGGCAAGAGACACGGAAAGAGAACGGAGTTCGACAGAGGACAAAAAATTGGCTGTCCAAGCAGCAGAAGCATGTATATATTATTATTATTATATAATATAATAATGAGTCAAGACTGATGATAAGAGACCATCGGGTGTGAGGTCATGAGTCCTGATCTAAGAACGACATGGCAACGTCTCTAACCGATCTCCGATTAGAAGTATAGAATGCGATGGCGCAACGCTTACTCGAGTGATTGTACACACCGGTCGGCCTTTGCCGTTAGAACTGGGCTAGAAATGTGCTAATAATCAAACATGGCTTAAGCGGTAACCAACGGAAATCAGTCTCAACTGGAACGGAAACAACTGGAACGGTGTTCACCTTGCACCCGAGAGGAGAGACCCATTTCCTGCATTGGCATCACAAGGCTTCCTACTGCGCAACCATAACGTCAGCAAGGTCACAAAACCATGTCAATGGGTCACGAGAAGTGCGTGTCCCAGCTCTAGTCCAAGGAGTAGAGATGGTTGCGTGCGCTACCAGGAAGTGGTGAGCATCAGTCTCAACTAGAGTGGGCCACCCGCACCCAAGGAATCACGAGGCATGCCACGCCAGAATCACTATATACTACACCTCGACCAAAGAGGTGAGAACACTTCCGACTCAACCAATCCACATTACAACAATGTACCATGATCCGACTCTGTTCGTTGTACATTGTTGTGCGCTTCTTTAGACACATCCCTTTTCCACCGTGTGTCGAGGTCTACTATATATACACACCTCGTACCACAATCTAAGTGAAGTCCTCTTCAGTGCAAAGCCTAGTTAAATGAGCACTGGCCGTGTGGATGGGCGCGTTAGGCCATGAATGGGTGCGCGTGGCCTGTGTCGCATGACCGCACGCACGCTGGTCACAAGCTTATCACGCATATATTATGACGATCAGAAAGTGGCGTCTTCTCAAAGCAATCCCTGGATTGGGTTATCGTTTCAGAGGGTATGCAAAGATACTTCCCAACAATTGAAAAATTTCTTGAAGTGGTAAATGCAAAATTTTATAATTATATTTGAATTATATTACCACTATGCAACGTATTGTGACTTTTACAAATCGGACCTAAGCTAAATAAGGGCAGAATGAACAAAAACTTAACCAATCTATGCACCAATACATCATTGCCATACGATTTGACCACCAAAAATTTCCTTTTACATCGCTAAATACTTCATTTACATTTCGAACTGAACATTTTACAAAAGCTCACGGGTTCTAGTCCAGCAGTTGCACCTCTACACCTCTACGTGCCGTTCATGTGCGCATAGTGTTGGGTTACCCAGTGACGGACCGACAAGTCATGTGCATCAATGGGAGTGACAAGAGGGCACACCGTTGCCAACGGTGCTTGGCAGCTACGCCCGCGCGCCAGTATGCGTGGCGCCTATAGCCAGGCAGCATCACACCATCAGTTTGCCTTCTCACAGTGACGCTCTCCTGCGCACTCTCACTACTAACCACTCGCGAGTCACTGTGCGGTAGATTACCTTGAAGATATTCCGTTCCTCAATTCAAGGCTAGAGCGCGTGTGTGCTGTGCTTGCGTAGGAATATGACAGAACGATCACGCAAAAAATGTGTGATTAAGCGAGCAGTGCAGAGTATACAAAAAATCTTGCAACGATTCCAAGTCCTATTGCAAGCACATGTACAGGGGTGAGACGCACTCGCTCACTTCTTCAATCGACAATCGCTTGTCCACTTCCTTGTAACTCTGTAGTTGGTCAGTACGCCACACCAACCCGTTCCAGAACGGTCTTACATATTACCACAGTTGAATTATTACAGAGCAAAACGGTGTACTCTGCTGTGGTAGTCTTTAGCGAACCAGTAGCAGAAAGTGTGATCGTGTCAGGAGTCCGGTTCCGCAAGCACTGACGTAGCAATACCAGTAGTCTTTAGATGGTCAAAGTGAGCTAGCGAACAAGCGAGACGATGAGGTGGAGGTGGTGGAGAACCATTTCAATGAGAGTGAGAGCTACCAAGTGAGAAGTGGTGACACGATACTGACACGGGTTGACGGGTAAACCATTGAAATCAATGGCAACAAATCTACTCCAGCATACGACTGAAATTTTTCGTTTTGAATCAAATGGAACCAACTCAAAACCACGAGACTACCCAAGAAGCTATGTAATTCCACGGGAAGTGGATCTGCATGTTTAAACCAAATGGAATGCAAATAAAAAATGATCCAAATCTGATCTAGTGGATTGATCAGGACTGAAACCAGACTGTGGTACAAGCATTGAATAGCCCAATAGTAGGAGAGGGAAAGAGTAGCCCAACACTTTTGCCTTTTAATAATGATTGTTGTAGAGCACTGAGACACAAATGTTGTGCTCAATTCAGAGAGAGAGAGAGAGAGAGGGGCGCGCAGTGCTCGTGGTGGTGATTGCAGGCACCCAGAGCCATACTTACATCTGACCTTCAACGAGCAACTGTTCAACGCCTGTTGGTGCCTCGAACAAGCTTGCCATCGGAGTGACATCAATCACATCCCATACACTGGCACACGTACAACGGTTTGGCGTGCACCACTAGTGCGTGGGGTATTGCTATGTTCATGATTTGAAGAGCCAATCCGCTCTTTTGCCGGCCAGGTAGTGTTGCCACCATTATTGACAAGCACCGGCACAAGCATTCGGCATAGTCACACTCTGTCGAGGCAGATGCAGACACTACTCTGCACGTGTCAAAATATACCGTTTGTATATCCAAGTATATATTTACTTTATTAGTATTAACTAAAGCAATAAATTTTGAAAGATAGAGCAGCATATTTATATCGGAAAATCTTAAAATCAATAGAAGCAGAGACCACTTTTGGAAAGCACCACTGCGATGCCTACCAATGCTTGCGCTCGCCAAACAATACCGACTCCGCTCTTCCGGTACCGGCCAGCGAACCAATGTTAACTGTTAAATCGCAATCGCGCTCTTTTCGCCCCGTTAATACCAAGATCTAGTTCTGCAGCTCTCCTTACTCCCTCTGTGACGGCGACGAGTTTTACTCGTACGGACAGCGATGGCGATGATAATTTAGCCTTCGAGACATAAAGAAAAATCTTAAGTGTATAAAATGAGAAGAGTGAGGACTGCTGAAAGAAGGTCAACTCGAGAAGAAGCCGAAGCAACGCGTCGGCAAAGTGATCGAGTGCAAGGGAGATGGAGCGCGCCAGTGAATGAGAGACAATGGCCACTTAGGCAAGTCGGCGCGCGTTGCTGCGGACGATTATGAATTATGCGCGCTCGATGGACAGTGGCGCCAGCGGGAATAGCCAGCCATTTGCATCGGGACAGCACCAGCACAGAGCGTGATGACAACCTTGGCGTGGAGCACGCCACCGCTCGCACCTTCCATTGACATCCTCTACATCAACGCGCTACTTGCCCAGTGCCAGTTGTGGTCATGTGACTCACACTGAGCTGTATACAAAACACAGAGTAAAACCATCCACTCGTTCTGGTGAGTCCCTGTAAGCACGTCATTCCCCATCTCAAATGGAACGACCCGAGTGGCGATAAGTGCGAGAGCGATTATGTTGGAATTGATATTGTTGGCATGTTTTGACGTTAGCTTAGAAAGATATTGAAAGCTTCGAATTTAGGGGCTCTCCGCTGACACCTGTAGGAGAATATTATCCCTTGTCCGGAAGTCATATTGCTCGCCTAGTGGTACGATTTCACCATGGGTTTATAATAAACTTTATTGCTAAAAAGTTGTGTCAATTTAACAAGAGAAAGTTCAAACTGATGCAAGTTAGAAATTAAAAAAGAGGCCTACCGAAAAATCCATTTTGTTAAACCTAGTATTTCAAAGTTTGCATTTACACCATTAGGTGACATGATTCAAAGTAAATGTGCAAAAAGTGAAGTTTGTGAACTTCATCAGTAAGTGAATTTATTTGGCGAAAAAAAATGGTATTGGACCCGACAGAAACCCGAATTGGTGGCGGTGCTAACCCGACGCGCGGTGAGGAGCAAAGCGCACCGAGGTCAAAAAACTCGAAATGCGCGCCAAGCTCGAGCCACTATGGAGCGCATGGCACGGTGTTGACCCCATTTCGGCAGGCAGTGCCACTGTGATCGGGCGCGCGGCAATGTGCCTGCCTCTGCCTCCGCTAGTGGCGTAATCGGTGCCCATGTGGCACAATCACGCTCAAGCGCGCAAACTCTCCCCCACTCTCTTTCCCTTCCTCTGACAACATTTCACAATCTCACACACACACACACACACATCTGATCAGGAATCATTATTAATTATCACAATTTGTGACTCCAAATTAAGCAAACCAATCAAGTGGCGATGACAGAATCGGTAACCAAATCCTTGTTGTTGTTGCTATGGACCAACACGTTACCGGCATAGTACGGACAACAAAACAAACGAGCACGTCAAAGACAAACGCTCAGATTGTTGCCAACGAAGCAATGACATATCGTCATGATGTCACCACAATTAAACTATTACTGGCCAAACATTCGCTTCAATGGGCGGACCTCTAAATCTATTGGGAAACTTTAGTGATCATTAAAGCGTGCCAAATATATTAGTATTTCATAATTAATAGTACTTTATTTTTAAATATAGCATTGCCATGAAAAAACAAAAAATCTGTAACATCATAATAGACAAATGAATGCAAAAACAATTCGAGTGTGTTCGATACATGTGTTCAGTGTCCATAATTAGCGTAGTGATAAGGGACCTCCAGAGAAGAGTCCAGTGGGTGTGCGAGCTAGTGCCAAGTAATTGCAAACTCTATTACTGTAGCCTTAAGTGAGCAAATTTGTCTACACTAGAGTAACGCTGCTGACTTGGCAGCATCGGACCGTCAAAAGTCAATAGTACGACTTAAACTCGTCAAAATGATAGGACTGATACAATTACTGCTGCGATAATGACGGTAGCCTTTAGTCGGGTTATGAGCAATGATGAGCACAACGGATGGACGGTGAAACTCTTTCGTTTGAGACTCTCAATGGGTCAAGGATTTTGGCACCTCGACGGCAAGAAACGTGCGACAATACAAAGGCGGCCATTAGTGCGCGCAACATTCTATCTACGAGCGCGAAGACGTAGTCAATTTCCATTTGAAAGTCAATCAGTAGCAAAAAGCACAATGGCGCCACCAGTCAGTCACACACCGTTCGGTGACAGATGTGGCCATGCCAGTCTGATGTTGCAAGTGGATCGACCAAAAGCCGCTCTGTCAGCTCAGCTATTACATTTTTTGCCCTAGAGAGCGATGCGGCAAATGAGCGACTAGATTCAGTTGTCCGCTAAGTCAACTTGCGAAAACAAAACTCACATCACGCGCTGTTCTCCGAGCCGGTACTGAGATTGTCAAGCAAGCCGAATTGTCACCCAAACGGCATTGATCTTGATTAATGATGCAAACAACCAATTAGATGCCAGTGACATAAATCCTAGCTGAATGAGTCGGCCAGTAGCTTATTCTTTTATCGGGAACACCTCAGTTACCACTCAAAGCCGGTTACCTATATCAGTAAAGGGCTTTTTCTTTACTAATCAAGTAACCGTAAGCACTCTTTGTTATGCAAGTCAATAAACCCATGTTAGATTGTCAGACATCATACTATCGCTTAGAACGAATTTCAAATTTCGAAAATCACTAGTTCATAACAAAATCTTTTAGCTGTGATAGTGAATGTCATCCTTGGTAGCGGAGCATAATATCAAAGTTTTTGTGTTGGTGTCGCGTGTAGCGACCGATCAGACTACCTTTCTCCAGTCAGTCAATAACCCCCTACCCTTGTAAAGGTGCAAGTAGCAATATTGGAAAAGGTAGCTCTAAACAAATTATAATTGCTAAATTAATCCTCAAGTTAGAGAAACGATTGCGTCAGCAGCCTTAGTCTTGAAAAAAAGCCCATTAGTTTCATACAAATTAATGCAAATGGCTAAATCATAGTATAGAAATGAAATTAAACAACAATGGTACGAGTCTACATTGAATAGTTGAAATAAACTAGTCTGAGCTAGCAAATCGAAGCCAGCGCAGTGGAGGATAGAGAGCGCCTCACTATGTGACTAGTGACAAGAGGAGATCTAACGCAAAAGAGCAACGATCCGCGCCACTAGCTGCGCTCGTGGTCTATGATCTTATAATATCAGAAGCAGCAGAGCTCAGCTCAGTCGTTAATGTCATCGTAAATAACGACAAGAGAAATGAGAGAATGATGCGATCACTGTTATGGGGAAGAAAAGCGACACAATCCAGATCATAGGAGAATCCTTTGCTAGGTCAGAGTGTCCATGGCCATTGAGCAGAGTGTATGTAGAAGAGCAGTTTAAGCCAGCATCCTAACCAGCTGTGTATCTCAATCGAGCACATCGAGTGTGTAGATGTAAACATGAAAAGAGGGATCGTGCTGCCTGCTCGTCGCCGACGGAAGGAAACGCGAGCCAAATGCCGGCTCGAGGGGATGCGGGTGACGCAGGCGCGCCACTTCTCAGCGGACCTCACTACGCACATGGGTCAGAGCCAAGGTCGAATACTAGTGGCCCAGGTCTACTGGTAAACCTAATCACACAGACCAACACTAGCTAGACAATCAGCCTGCCATCCTGATGGTAATGCAAATATATACACCAAGAAGAAGAGATTAGGATGGCTTGGCCAGGCCTGGCAAACAGGTTTAAGGAGGTAACGCGCAATGAGATGGCTCTATTGCAAACTAGCCCAGCTCACACAATGATCGGTGGCCAGTGAAGCAACGGGCGAACTCGAAAGCAAGAGAGCAAAAGCACAGTATCATATGACGGTGACCATCACCATGCCAAGAGGGCAAGTGCAGAGTCACAAGGTTTGAAATAATTGTGTGGTAGTACAAAACCACCAGACTAAGAAAAGTGTAACAAATATATCAACTTACAGATTCTGTGATGAGGGTACATCGATGTGTGCAGATACGAGGGGTGTATGTCGATCCGGTTGACTTGACTCATTTGCTAGTAAACTGGTAGAGGATGTTGAAGTGGTGCGCCGCCGGCTTCCTGAACCTGAAGACTTATTGCGTTCCTCGTCCGGAGACCGCCGCCCATTGGCCAGTAGACTGTAGTCAGGATGCTCTTGCAATCGACCAGACTTTCGACTCGGAAGCAAGCGCACTTCGTGCAACTTGACCGACATCTCTAAGCCAGGATCGACCGTGTCGAGCTTGAGGCGTACAATGTCTTGCTCGGTGTCGTGATGCAGCACGTGCGCACTCACTTCACGGCTTCGGTAGGTAATGAACACTTTCTGGTTCTCACTCAGAAGTGCCTTGGTCACTGGCTCAAAGCTACGCCCAATCAGCTGCTCGGCAGGAAAGTCGAGAATGAGACAGTCGTCGCCAGGTTGCTCTTCTACTGAGCAACCCAAGGGATTTGAAAAGATCACCGAGTAGAGTGGTGGTGAAGAGGAGCCATCCACGGGTCGTTTGATGGCCTTCACCCGACCGGCGTAGTAGTAGCCGCGGACCGGAGCGCTCACGATAGTGCCGAGCACCGACCACTTGCCTTTACTTGAGCCTGACATGACTGAGTGAACACGGGGCGAAGTGGATGGAAGTCAGCAGGAGCAGAATCGACGAAGGGCAGGGACAGAGCGCAAGCAAGCGAGCAGCGCACACCACCGAGTGGAGAGGGCCTGCCACCAATGAGAATGCGTGCGATGTCGGAAGAGATAATGGCGCAGAATATGTGGTGTGAGTGTGCTCCTAATGGCCAGCAGATTAGCCTCAGGGACGACGACAGGGACACACAAGACAGCACCACACTTCTCACCAATCACTTCACTTGCTAGCCAGGCAAGTCACTAAATTAAACGCCCAAACAAACTTAATACTGAGTTTCATGTTAAGTTTTACTAGTATCGCAGAGAGAACACATTAACTCAATTGGAAACAATAAGGTATGCGAATTGATGATAGATTGCATGAAAAATCAAGATGCTATATGAAACTACATTCACCAAAACATGTAGCAGAGATAAAAGTTCAACTTTGATGCAGTGGAAACATTGCATCGCCTTTTGGTGTTTCAGACACTTCGAGTAGCAAGAAAATTGTTAGGTGGCGATCAGATGGCTGGAAATCAGCCAGCAGAGACAGTGGGTGAACCGGCCGGTTTCGGAGGTTGGTTCACGTCCGGTGGAATCAAGCCAGCGACGCCTTTCGTCTCTTTGGCTTCGGGGTGATACAAACCATGCACTGAGACGTTGAACCTCGCAGCCATACAAAGAGCAAGGTGATTCAGGTGAGGGGATGCCAGTGGAGGTTGGAGATAGCGAGAGGTATTGCAAAGGTTACTTTGTTTTGATTTGTCGTGCTCACGGCTGACACAACTGGCTGATGGCAAGGCGAGCACTGACGGTTAGGGCAGTGTTGTCAGTAGAGCCGCGCTACGGCACCGCCATACACTTCGATTGCTGCTCCAATAAGGAGGTGCCCACAAATGCCTAAATGCCTCGGTGCCTTGCTCTCCAAATTTGCAACCTTGCTTGTGATGGTGCCATAGCCCCATCTGACTTTTTGTTTGTCTTATTCGTTTGCAATTAGCAAATTAATTTGATTGATACAGTTTCTCGTGCCTAAGTCAAACACGAGTGGTCTAAAAAACAAATAATTGTAGAAAGCCCTCCTCTTTGCACTAGCTGTCGTGGTGTAATGAGCTACAAGAGAGAACCGGCTGGCGAGCAGTGGCACGCTTGGCGAGTACAAACAGATGAGCTGCTGCGCCACTCGGGGTAGCGGTTGACGTGCAGTGGATAGTCAGCTGCTGAGTGAACCAAAACATACACAAAGTTGCCCGGTTGGAGTGGCTCACTGTGTGCCTTCGCCCTACGCTCGCGAGTCGCGGCCTATCATCAGTTATCTGAATCGATCGCCTTTTCAAGTCAATTATTTTAAAAATAATTTTAAAGACTTAAAAAGAGACCAGTTTAAATACATGAAACTTTTGGTAGATTGTAATAGTAAAATTTTAATTAGTCTAGGTAAGGAATAAATTGAACTACATGTATGAGAAGATCTTGCACTGCCATAACTTAGTGCATTCCGTGGCATAGAAACGCATGCGTCGCACACACCAGGACGACTCCACCGCACACCCACTGCCTCAGTGTGTCCTCTACCTTGAAATGGGCCGAGGAAACTACCATTTTGCCCTTAGTTTGGAGGGCAACATGGCTGCCACTGCTGCAGATCTGTAGCGAGCAATCTTGATATTGAACACTGTCAAGTGACTTCATTCGATGAGCTTAGAATGCTAGTGCCCCTTTTGCCTAGTGTCGATGATCGTCGAGACGATGCAAAAGCATGGTCTCACCTAGTTAGAGGTCCCAGTGGGCCCAATTGGCTTTCTTTATCCCTACTCCCTACCCCCACCTAGTGATTTATTTGTGATACTTATTATTCAAGTTAATTTAAACGTACAGGCAACACTCAACAATCAGCCCGCTCAAGAAAAGACCTCCATTATAAATCGCCATAGAGCAAGCGCACGCGTTACCTCTGGCCACATT